>NW_012194805.1:699808-714407 GCF_000504015.1 Erythranthe guttata | reverse complement strand
CATGTACAAGAAAATAAATAGTGCGCTACAGAACGTATCCATAAAGTTTGTGATCTAATTACACGAAGAACGTCTAATTTTTTTTAAAATACAGATACCCCTTGAAAGGTGCCATTTGCAAAACAGAAACAAACTTCAAGAGGGCATTTGTAGTTAGTTACAAACTTAGCTAGATTTTCTGGTAAATAGGTTAACCCTCAAGAATGGTTTTCGACTTTTCGTAACTAACCCAAATAAATAACAAGTGAAGAAACAGCCTGGGTTTTTTGTGAAGGTTATCGTTATCTAAAGTCTGCACGAGCAACGTATTTTCGTGATTGATTCCCACCAAAGGGTTATTACTGGCCAATAGATAATTTCACTCCATGACCTCTACGAAAAAGCACCATAAGATTGTCGAGGTATTATTAAATACATTTGATAGACAGATTGTTTAGAACTCATACTTGATCTTGAGATGTAAAGTATAACATATGCAAGATATGATTTGAGCTTACAAGACTGAGAAGAGGAGAACTACTCTTCTTGAATTGAACGAGGAATTGAAGGAGGCAGATCGCTTGTATTTCCTGGATCGGTTAGTAGGCGTATCATGGAGTCTCTCTGCCACAAAAAAAGTGTCAGTAAAAAAACGCGAATCTCACAGATCAACATATGTCACGGCACAATATCATATGAAGAAAGAAGAATGAATTATTTTCGATGACATCAAATGGTGATGGTTAAGGCTCGCCTCAAAAGTTGATCCTTAAAATACGAAAACAAGGTAAATCTAGGGGAATATAACAAAGATATTTAACCACTTGTCTCCAATTTGCATTGTATAAATTGGTCTCGTTCGGTTGAATTTGCATGAGCAAAACTTATTATAAAGGAAAAGCACAGAATAGATCAACGGATGAAACAAAAACCGAGAAGGTTGTGGCTGCTCAACTACCTCGTGAAGCGAACTTGGGTAATTCAGTCCCATGGTTCATCAAGAGCTGCATAAATTTTCCTCCTATTTGTAAGCAAATCTCTCTCTGCAATACCCTCTGTAAAAAAAACAACCCATCGTTGGAGGACTTAGCCTCATATTAAGAAAACTTTTATCCACTAAGGAATGAAAGTACAACGTAGAGACTTTGAATGAAAAGAAACATACTGCTAAGGAATCGTCAGACTTCGAATTGGCCGTAGATTCTTCGTTAGGCATAGCAATTTCTGCCTTTCCTTTCTCAATATCAACATCCAAGAAGCACGGTACACAATTACTCACTTTATCCACTTCAAGAGTGGTATGGTTTTGCAAATTAGGTTCCGCATTTAAGCACATCTCGGTCTTCACCAAATTAGGAACCGCCAAGTAGGTGATATTTGAGGGGGACTCGTACTGCAGGTTAGTGGATCCTCCATCGTGCAAAACCACGTTGCTGTGGATATTCTCGCACTGAGAAAATAAAGTAAGGATATCACATAATTTAGAAAATAGAAGGCTGCAAAAAGTCAAGAGCTACAGAATCTTTTGACGATCACATCACAAATGTAAGGTACCATAAATCAAAAAACAAGTAAAAGAACCCGTCAAACTAAAAATACAATAAAATGAAAATGATATCAAATTAGCAATTTATGCTAATGTGCAACACAAAAGCGATAAAAGGTCGTCTCTGTAGCAAGGCGTGCACGAAACCACTTACATAATTTCAGCAAGTACGAGAGAAGGTAATTAATCAACTATCACTTCTATGCCAAATCATAAATTTTCAAAACAAATATACGCTAAGTTCCAGAAATGCCGATTCACCTTCATAATATTCCAGCGAAAAATAGCTCAAATCTACGCGTCAAGTTATAGAGTAGCAACTAGATTTCAGCTCAATTCCTAATATCCAAACAACTATAAATCAAGACGAATATAATCACACAAAACCACGGATTCAGAACTCTTGCATTCACAGATCGGTCGATTGTAGTTTATCAACCCCCTCAAACCAGAAACAAAAGATAAGCAGCAATAGTTCATACCCCATACCCCAATTGGCATAACTACAGATTTTACAGTATCTCATATTTTACCTCCAATTTTTCAACTTGTGATAAATTCAAAAACAATAACTCTTTACAAAAATTGTTCCTCTAAAATAAAACTATATTCGATTAAGGTCAACGGTTAATCATCAATAAATCGAAAAAAAAAAATAATAAAAAAAAAATCATCCAAATCTTCAACGAAAACAGCAACATTGAGGGGGAAAAAAACTTAGGTTTAATTACCCTAAAACAAATCAGAATAATTGAATCACGGAATCTGCTACTAAAAAATGCCAATAATAAATAAAATAAAACAAAAAAAAAAGCTCAAATTGGAGAAGGAAAACGCAAATGCCGATGCGGAAAAAACCAGGAAACCTCACCTCTTCGCCGGAATTGACCGCCATTGTAGAAAACAAGAGAGATTTCCGAAGTAAGCAACTCCGTTTCGAATATTCGCTGCCGCCGGTCGATTTTTATCACGAAATTACATTAATGCCATGTATTAGCATTTGCATGTATGTATCTATGCGTGCTTGTGTATATATATCTCATATATCTGTGTGTGTGTGTGTGTGTAAATGTGTGTGTTGGGAAATAGGCTAATAGAGGATGGTATCATAGGGGTGGAGATGGCTCTGTTAAACGGTCGCCAACTGCCAGGTCAGCTTCTGATCACAACAAATATTTTCTGCTTTTTTTATTTATTTTTTGTTTTGGACGCATATGCCCTTCACAATGCTGTCTAATGACCGTTGCCTGTCCTTTTTTTGTTTCTCCCCATTTTCCATTCTTATTTTCTATTTTTATCATTTAATGCTTAAATTATTCTTTTTAGCCTTTTTTTTTAATTTTTTTTATTTGTATGAAACTCAGCTCGAGCTTGACTCGATTTGAAAAAGAAAAAATAAAATAATTTAAAAAAATTTGAATATGCTCAAAATTTCAATAATGTCCAACTCGACTAGAAGTTCGTTTGAGCTCGATCCAATTGATAATCCAATCAAACTCGAATATAATATTAAGCTCAATAAAAAAGATTTTGCCCGACTTAACTTATTTGCACCCCTATGCAAAATGAAACATTGAATCCATTTTACAATGAACTCGATTGTATATAGCAATTTGTTTTTTTTTTTTTTTTGCTTTTTACAAAGTAATAATCTATTTTTATGTTTTATTTTATCGACGCACACGATATATAATAACGATGTCATTAAAATACACATGGACTCAAGTAATTAATAATGTTAGATCAGTTGACTCAACTGAGACGAAACAGACGTGCAGATCAGAGGTTGAATAACAACATTTGATAGTTTAACTAATAAAATTGTAAGGATATTTTTGTAAATAACTTATGACGGACTTTGATTGTGAAATAATATTGTATCCGTCTTATTTAAAAAAAAAATTAATGAAATTTTTAAAAAAAAGCTCTTATATATACAAACACTACCTAATAAAGTAGCAACAACAACTCCAATTGAAATTGTTTTCTTATACCAATTAAAGAGATTAATGAAGGTTCAAATTGGATGTTAATCTTTGTCTTATTGTCACAAAATTAAAGCAGCCTGTGAAACGAAAGGACATTTGCAGTAACAGTAGAGGAGAGTGGTCAAATCAAATCAATGTAACATGAAATAAATAATATAAAAATAAAGTATTAATGAGTCACGGGTCTACTATAAATAATAAACAATGGCCACATTTTTTTGCCAGGATTCTACTCATTATTATTTTCATATCAAGAATCTTGAAAATTACATGATGACGTAATTAATCATTAGTTTCTTTTGGTCAACAAGACAAAATATAGGCTTGCTAACTAATTAGATTTTAATGTAATATATTTTATATTATAATAATTTGTGCTAATTGATAACAATTAACATTAGTGTATCAAGAAAATCATGAAAATGGTACGATCATCAAATGATTAGATAACATTTCATGCATAATTATCCATTCTTATAGAATTATTAGATACTGTCTGCTTCGCTTATTAAAATAAGATTAGTCAAGAAAAAATAATAATAACTTTGTTCTGTTTCGTAACATTAGATTAACTATGTATAGTTTACATGACTTAAACGACGCTCTTTTACTCCATTAATTATGTCAATCTTTGCGTGACACAAAATATTATTCTTCTATTGCAATATTGTGGTAGAATTGATTTTGATTCTTATGTTATTTTAATAGGACAAACGATTTATATATTTGGTCGATTTGGTTTGAGTAGGTGCAAAAAGATAAAATTCGATTAATCGGTCTGAACGAGTCAAATCAGGTCGGCCAAGAAATTGGTCGTATGAATTAATACATGTTTTTTATATTATTAACTTTGGCTTTTTTAAAATTAATTTATTGTACAATTTATCTGAATTTTGAGCTTTCCTAAATGTAATTTCTAATTGGTTATTATTATATTTACCTTGTTTCAAATAATAATAATAATAATAATATGGGACAAATTTAAAAATATGATGGTAGGTACATTATTGTTGTGTATCAAGTGGGCTGGCCTTGTCATTTCCGGGGCCTGGGCCTGTCCAATGTCCTACATACTATCTACAAGATTAAGTTATACTATTACAATTTAATAAACACCTTTTTAGATATCAATAATATGAAATTATAGATGTTACGCTCGATAAAATACACTAAATTAAATTTTCATCTTTAATTTACAAACAATTAGACACATATGCTGATTTTTTATGAATATGTGTAAAATATGTATGAATCCACTCCACACACGTATAATAATACAATATAATTCGATAAAGTTCACTGACTGTAGCATACAACAAATCGTATAAAAGCAACAATGCTCGCCTAGAGTTCATTTCAATGTATAATGACATTTATTCAATCATGTACCCAACAGCCGTACATCGACACCACGGACAATCAAACTAGATTTCCACATACCATTCTTCTCAAATATCCGGCATCTCCTGCACGTCACCATCAAGTACAGTAATCGGTGAAAAAAATTCCGAGCTTGATCTCCAACCATCCATCACTCCTTAGATAGATAATGAAAACGGCTGTTTCTTCGATTATCGGCGTTCGCTTTCGAGCCAATGAAAACCGTGTGGCCCTCGTCAAGAGTTTCGTCGGTTAGCCTTTTCCAGACGTGTGGAATTATTTTGGAGTTTGAAAACCAAAAATGCAGAATAACTTGACTTCTCATGCAAACTTCTTACCTCAGCCCTTGCCGTGATTTCTAACGTAACTAGCACACGTTTAATACCTCAGCCGGCCACCTCGGATCTGCTGTAGGACAATGTATGTACACACGTGTAAGAATATAGTACTGAAAAGTACGTAATTTAATTTGAGGAATGCATTTTTGTGTTATGGACCTTTCTGTATCAATTAAGCGTTTACTCCGCCGGCTCTTTTAAATCATTTCGGCATCTACATGAAAACTTAGGAAAAATGAGTTTGTTAGTTATGTAACTTTGCTAGTTGAGAGTTTTAGACTTTTAGTCCACTATGTTTCAAAATCAGAATTTTAGTTCTGTAAGTTACAAAAACTGAGAATTTTGGTCATATGACCTGTAATAACAGGTGATGTGATGGTTGGTTGAATGAGTTGACATTTAAAATAAAAAATAAATTAGGTAATATGGCTAATGAGTTGGAAAATTTTGGAGGGAAATAAAATATACCATCAAATTATTTTTTTGATGAATGAAATAAGCATTTTTGCAGTAACTAGTTTTTAATTAATATTTCATAGTTTTCAATTGATAAAAATAGTAATTAACTATATTTTATTACTCGTTATGGATATTTGTTAATCTTAGTTTGATAATGTATTTTATGTTTTGATAATGTATTTTATGTTTGGAGGTTCTAGAATACTTTTTTGATACATTTATTTTAATTGAGTTTTCAATATAGTTTATTATTTTTTGGTTAATTCGTAAATGTGTAATTGATTTCTTATACTAATTATGATTGTGCATGTCATTTAACTTTACAACAAGGTTTAATAAACGGTTTTTTTTTTCGGTTTTATGTTGAATTTGATTGTTGATTCAATTTCATTGTAATCACTAAGTATAGATTTGTAAAAAAATGAAATATTTAGATAAATATTAATTTAATTATTATTTTTATCAAAAAAACTAAGAAATATTAATTAAACATTAGTTAGTCTTATTTCCTTCATAAAAATATAGTTGTAGATTTTATTCATTGGGTTTATTGTGGTTCTTTATTGCAAATATAACCAAAAATAAATAAATTAAATATATAAATTTAATATGTTAAAATTTCCTCATTATTTTGGTGAATTTGACATTGAGAATTAATTTTTTCCCCAAAACCATCCAACTCATTAGCCACATCATCTAATTTATTTTAATCTATTTATTTTTATATTTTAAATGCCAATTCATTCAACCAACCATCACATTACATGTTATAGCAGGCCATTGGACCAAAATTCTCAACTTTTGTAACTTACAAGACTAAAATTCTGATTTTGAAATATGGTGGACTAAAACTCTCAACTAGCAAACTTACAGGACTAAAAAACTCATATCTGAAAACTTAATACTGCCAGCCAATGTTTGTTTCTGTTTTGGTATCTTTCGAGTACTCCCTCCCGCGCGCATGTTGTGGTTAAAAAATATACTAGAATTTAATTTATGTTTGATGAGGTTTCGGCATCCGGCACCCGTGTGTAATCAACATTAGGCCTCTACGAGCTGGTCGTGTGATACACTCGCCAAATATGTGAATGCGGTTCAATTTTTTGATTGGAAATGACCCAAATACCCTTTAAATTATGAATTTCAAAAATAAGCCCCAAATAAAATTTTTATTTTTTTTAATTCAGTCTCTTGAAGTTTCTGAAATGCCCTCTTCTTCCTTAAGTGAGGGAATGATTTGCAATTTTCCAAAAATAAAGTGAACATAGCTGACCGCCGCTCTCCTTCCGTCGAACACTCTCTCCGGCCAGTGGCGGTACTTGTAAGGGGCATGGGGGGACTGTCGACCCCCCAAGATTTTTTTTTTTTTAGGTATTTGGTATTGTATTTTTTGAATATTACTTTTGGCTCCCCTAAATGTTTTGTAAATATGTGTTTTACCCCATTATTTTTTTGTTTCTTCTCCATAATCTTATATAAATTATAGAAAAATATATCATATTTAATATAAAATATAAAATAATATGGTTAAAACTTGTATTATTTAAAATAAAATTTATGAATATTACTTATTTTGAATTTTTTTTTATCGATGCCTTTAAAAAAATAAGATGAGATCGTGCCATGAATCCCCGAAATATAAGGTGCAATACATTATTACAATAATTTGAATTAATTTAGAATTTTTTGTGATGATTAAAATATGATATAATTATAATATATATGATATTTGAATTAAAAATTAGTAATATAAACTTATTTTTTGCAATGTTTTGTGAACCTAATTTTATTTCGGGGCGCTGCCTCGAACCCCAAAATTTTAGTTGGCCCTCTCTACATTTTGATCTTGGTTCCGCCCCTGGTTACGCCGGCGCCGGAGGAGAAGATTGGGGCTGGTCGATCTTGGAGAGGAAGGAATAGAACGGCATTTTAAAGAAATTTCTAAAATTTCCAATTTGGTCCAAAAATTTGGATTATTTATGTTAAAGCACAATTAAGTTTATGTTTATTTAAAAAAGGATTTTAGAGGATATTTGAGACTTTTCACATAAAAAAAACAACGACAAGTCGCACCAACCGCGTGTGTATCACACAATTTGCTGATAAGGAGGTCGGTGACTTTGACTTGGTAAAACATGGGGCAAACGCTAATTATTTTTACATGGGGACTTTTCCGACAATTAGAGTTATCAAAGGGGTAACGCTTGCTAAAAGATGCCTGAAAGACTAATACAAACATTGTCCCAAGTCTTTCTTTTTCAATTTGAGATAAAGTCAACTGAATATTTAAAAAAAAAAAAAAAGAAAAAAAAAAAAAACCCACAAGTGTGTTATTAATTAGTTAGGACGACGTTTCAAGCTGATGGAATAATTACTAAGGGATGAAAATATATTCTTAATAGCTACTATATATTACAGCTGTATGTATATAATATAATACAAACGTACACCTCTTCTTTTCTCCTCTGAGTTTGGCTTCACCTTGTTTTCCAGGTAAGAATATTTCCCATGTTAATTTCTTTCATTGATTTGATAATTAATCCAGTTATGTTTAGCAGCTCTTTGATTCTTTTACACACGTAGATGCTTCAATTCATGTGCAAACTCTGAAAATTTATTCAATTTATGTGCTATCTGATAACAACTTTTTCCAATTCAAATATTGTTGGATCGAGTGGTGAAAATAGGAATAGAAAAAATCGATTTTTGCCGATATTGATACGAAAATTTTCAAATTTGGACCAATATTTTTCAATTTGAATCAAAAAAATTATATTTTTGATTTTCTAAAATATTTTTGTCAAATATTCCGTTAATGTGAATATGTGTTTTTTTGTCAGATGGAAGTTGTTAGTATTTAATGGAACTGCCGTTTATTGTAAAGGTTTAATATAATTACGTAATGTATATGGTTGTTGGTCTTTTGCAGACAAGTTTAATGGAAATGGATGCAAATGAATTTGATTACGGAGGGATGTCGGTTTCACGTCCAGGTGCGGCGGCTAAAAGTATAATACTGGTTGGAAACGCAGGTGATGGGAAAAGTGCAACAGGGAATAGTATACTTGGAAGAAAGGCATTCGAATCAGTGGTTAGAACTACTGTTGTTACTCGCACTAGTGAGACGCAAACAACTCTAATGGAAAATGGACAAACTCTTGCCGTGATTGATACTCCAGGTACGTTTATGTTATTACTAATTAGTATACTTTCAATTTGTTTTTGGTTAAATTTGGGTCTCGTGATTATATAAAAATAAAATAGGGTTTTGTTTTGTTCAATATCTTTGCCTTGAACCCAATGCAATAATTCAGGATGGTTGGATTATTCCGTTGATCCTGAATTTATTCACAATGAAATGCTTAAATGCATCAAAATGGCAAAGGATGGTATCCATGCAATTCTTCTTGTCATGTCAATTTTAACTCATTTTCCAAGAGAAGAAGAAGATGGTGTGTCGATGTTGCAGAATATGTTTGGCCCCGAAATTATGAACTATATGATTGTAGTTTTCACCGGTGGTGATGAATTTGAAGAGGAGTATGGTAGGAGCCTCGATTATTACTTGAGTGATTCTGATTGTCCTGGCCCCTTGAAGGTATGAAAATCTTCATACCTGCTCTAAATTTGAACTCATTAAACAAATATCTTTTAACTAAAGGTATTTATTATATTTGGCATGCCGTCAGAACTTTGATGCTATAATTATCTCGTCATAGTGGGTTTAAATCTTTAGGGTGCGTTTGGATTGAATAATTTGAAAGAATAAATTTTAAATTCATAATAACAAATCAACCGAGGTTGTTTGGATGGAGTCATTTGACAAGAAATTTCAAATTCCTCAATCCAATTGTAGATTATTTCTTCTACACTTGGAATTGTGGAGTACTCCAAGAATTATTCATCATTCATAATTAGTTGTTTGTGATTTTGACATAGGAAACTCTGAGAATGTGCGGGAACAGACGAGTCCTATTTGATAACAAAACAAAAGATGAAGCCAAGAAATCTGAACAACTGAAGCAACTTCACGACCTATTAAATACGATTGCACACAACAATGGTGGAAAACCGTATACACCTACGGTTGTGGATACAAATGAAGGAAAAGTGCATACAAACAAGCTAGTTTTGGAACCGAAGGTGAGTGCTTTCATTTATCACTAGATGTTCTTTAGTGATATGTTGATTATTAGATTCCAGTATTAAGATTCCACTATTATGGTGTACTTAATCAAGTGACTTAATGTTAGCAATAAGAAATTTTAGTTTTAGCTCATGCGTTCAAGTCATTTAGAATAGAGGACATAACTAGGTTAAATACCACATACTCGAGTAAGTATGGTGGAGCCAGTATAGGATCAATGAGACCATGGCCTCCCCAACATTTCTAAATCTCTATTAGTTTATATAGAAATACAATTTATTTTTTGTGTACATTAGCATTAAAGGGTCTCCCTTGTAATTTTTTTAACGCATTCTGCATAGCGGACTTGAAATCCTGACTCCGTCACCGATTTAAGGTGGCTAGAAATTTAGTCAAATAAGTATATAGTATCAAAGGCCAAATGAAATTGTTATATGATAATACTGAAAGTATTCCAAAAATGTCTTATTTAAGTTGAATTGATGATGTTATTGCTTTTTTTCTTCATTTGAAAATACTACTAAAAGATGAAATCAGCATCATTAACTTTAAAGTTTCAATTAGGGTGCAATGTGAATGATTTATTATTTTTTCAGGGTGCAAAGTACTATTAATTATATTCGAAGGTTCAAAGTGATAAAATAGTACGTTTAGATATTGTTACTTTTTTCAACCTCCAACCTAATTTCGAGCACACAGAGTGCGAAAAAATAAAAATCACACCGAATTATTGAAAATAAAACTATATTTTCTTAAAAAATAGAATAAAATATTTTTTTATCACTAACTTATTCGATTGATGTATCTTTTCTTGTAGTTGGTTGAAATATTATGTAGAAACATTTGGAAGAAAATATGATTTTCAGGTAATTTGATAACGAAATAGTTGAAGGATATTTTTAGTAAAATGTTTTTTTGTGATAATTATTTTTTTTAAATATATTGATGAAATGTATTTTAATGTTTGCCCTTTTATAGTTTCAAAATGATTCATGAATAAAAAAAGTTGATTTGACATTTGGCCTCCTAAAGGACCACTAAAAATATTAAATTGCCTTTATTAGTTATAAAAATATATTTGGGGGTGCATTATGCATGATATATTGTGTTTTTAAGGTGCAAAATGCTATTAATTTGTTCGAGGGTGCAAAGTGTTAAAATGGTATATTTCAAGGGTGTGAGGTTGAATTAAGCCAATTTCTAATTAGTCATATAAGAATATAGGATGAAAGGCCAAAGGTTACTTACGGAATTAAGTGGAATTGTTAGCTAATAACATTGAAAGTATTCCAGAAATGTCCTATTTAAGTTGAATTGATGATGTTACTGATTTTTTCTTTATTTTTCATTTTGCAATCTTTTGGGGACATTTTTTAGATATTATAGTTTTTTTAGGAAATCTTTTTTTCTAACATTACGATAAAAAGTGTTGCACTTTCAAAATATGAGGGACCAAATGTGAAAACGATGTAAACTTGAGGGATGAAAACTGTATTTTTTCCAATAAATAAAATACAAACATAAATGACAAAAATAAAGACGAGCGTAAACAAAGTTTTCGAAACCTAAATACTATGGTGTTGGAGATATAGATATTGAAAGATTCACTTTACTATCAACTGAAATTTTTGTTTAGGTGGTCATTCAACATAGTACGAGAGACAAGCCAAATAAAAGGTATTGTGTTCGAACACGAACACCATGAATTTCAAATATTCCGAGTGGTCAAAATTGGAATTAAAAAAATTCGACTTCAGCCGATTTCTATAAAAAAAAAATCGATGTGGACCAATATTTTTCAATTTAAATCAAAAAAATTCCGATCTTTGATTTTTATGAAATATTTTGAGTCGAAATTGGAATATATCAAGGCTTTCTTAACTTTTACTAAATTCTCCCATTAATGTGAACACATGTTTATTTGTCAGATATGGAAGTTTAGAACTGTATTATGCAGTATTTATTGGAACCGCCGTTTATTGTAAAGGTTTAATACAATTACATGCCTAAGTAGTGCATATGGTTGTTCGTCTTTTGCAGATAAGTTTAATGGAAACAGATGCAAATGAATTAGATTATGGAAGGATGTCGGCTTTACCTCCTAGTGCGGCTAAAAGTATAGTACTCGTTGGAAAAACCGGTGACGGGAAAAGTGCAACGGGGAATAGCATACTTGGAAGAAAGGCATTCAAGTCAATGTTTACAACTACTACTGTTACTAACACTTGTGATGTGCAAACAACTGTAATGGAAAATGGACAGACTCTTGCGGTGATTGATACTCCAGGTACGTACGTATATGTTATTACTAATTAGTATACTTTCAATCTGATTTTGGTTAAAATAGGGTCTCGTGATTATATAAAAAGAATATAGGGTTTTTGAACCAAATACAATTTTCAGGGTTGTTTGATTATTCTTCTGATCCTGAATTTGTTCACAAAGAAAGGCTTAAATGCATCGAAATGGCAAAGGATGGTATCCATGCAATTCTTCTCACCGTGTCAATTAGAACTCGTTTTTCAAGAGAAGAAGAAGATGGTGTGTTGATGTTGCAGAAATTTTTCGGCCCCGAAATTATGGACTATATGATTGTAGTTTTCACTGGAGGTGATCAATTTGAAGAATATGGTATGAGCCTCGATAATTACTTGGGTGGTTCTGATTGCCCCGACCCCTTGAAGGTATGAAAATCTTCATACTTAATTACCTTATTATTTATGAAGTGAAACTGGCTCTAAATTTGAACTCATTATACAAACAAGGTATTTATTATGTTAGGTGATTCCCGCCAATAATTTGAAGTTATAATTGTCTCCGATCCTTATAGTGGGTTTAAATCTTTAGGGTGCATATGAATTGAGGGATTTGAGGGAGAAATTTCAAATCAGTATCACTTTCTTATTTGTCGATGTGTCATTTCAAATTAAATCCTTCAATCCAAATGTAGATTGGATTTCTGAAGTCCAAGAATTATTCAATATCCATAATTAGTTGTTTGTGATTTTGACATAGGAAACTCTGAAAATGTGCGGGAACAGGCGTGTCCTGTTTAATAACAAAACAACAGATGAAGTCGAGAAATCTGAACAATTGAAGCAACTTTACGCCCTATTGAACGAGGTTGCAGATAAAAATGGTGGAAAACCGTATACACGTACGGTTGTAGATACAAATGAAGGAAACCCGTATAAACATGATGTTGTTGTAGGTACAATCGGTGGAAAGTTGTATACGCATGATACTGCACTAGGTACAATCGGTGGAAAACAATTTACAAAAAACCCAAAACCGAAGAAGGAGGGTAGTGCTTTGCATTCATCACAATCTCCATACAACGGAGCAACAAACAAACCTCATGCTCGAACCGCACAGACGCAAGGCAATTGAAGGGCAGCTGGAAAATGCTCGACTCAAAGGAGAAATTGATATACTACGTGATCAGGTGGAATCAAATAACCAAAAACATAAGCTGGAATTGGAGATAGAGATTGCTAAGACGATGAAGAAAGATAAGGATGAAGATGAGAAGCATAAGAATTTAATATTCAATTTTTTTTCCCATTTTGTCGGAAAGTCCAATCGGTCTTCGCCATCTCCATGAAAACTAAACGCCAACCAATGTTTGGTTCTATTTTGGTATTCTTTCTACTCCGGCATGCTGTTGTTGAATTAAAGATGTACTTTATTTTTTCGGTTGATGCTTTCTTCAAGCGCGAGTGCATGTGTGTGTATTATATATTGTGCTTTTGAATACGTGTGACTATTGTAATGGATGAATAAAACAGTTGTCCCTAAACAATTCGAAGTTAAAATATCGGTCCTTAACCATGTCATTTTTTTGATAGAATTGGTCCGCCGTTTATTTTTCCCGTTAAGTTGGATGGAAAATGGCATGTGCCTTCAATTTACAACACTGCATGAAAATGTACTTTTAACAACACGCATTGCATCTTGTTAAAACAGATTTTTCATAATTATTATTTTTAATTAAAATTTAATATAAAATCGAAATTACGTAAATTCCAAAAAGTCAACTCGATAAATTGTTTCAAGATATTTTCAGAAATATTTTTTAAAAATCAAAATATAGTCTAAAATTTAAAATATTGTTTCAAAATCGGCATTTTTCGAATTCAAATAAATAATATCGTTTCAAACCAAAAAAAAAAAAAAACACGATATGAAATGGGTAATTATAAATCTTTGTTCCAATTTTCACCTCTAGTCAATTCCAAAAATCCCAATTTTGAAACAATATATCGAGTTTTAAATCATTTAATATGGGTGAAAATTGGAACGGAATTTACTTATTATGCCTAATTTGATCGAATTTTTATTTTATTTTAAAATAATATTTTCATTTAATTTCCGAAAATGTCGATTTTAAAACGCTATATTCATTTTTTTAGACAATATTATGATTTTTTTTAAATATTTCTGAAATTATTTTGAAAAAAGTGTCGATTTTTAGATTATTAAATAAGGGTGAAAATTGGAACGAAGTTTTCTTACTCCACCTATTACGATCAGATTTTTATTTTATTTAATACAATAATTTTCATTTGGATTCAAGAAATTCCGATTTTACAACATTATATTAATTTTTTAGACAATACTTCTAAAAATATTTTGAAACAATTTATCGAGGTGAAGATTGTAATGGAGGTTTCTTATCCCGCCTACGCCGGTCGATTTTTTTTTATTTGAAACAATGTTTTCATTCGAATTTCGAAAATCTTGATTTGAAAGCAATATTCAT
>NW_012194805.1:686737-698699 GCF_000504015.1 Erythranthe guttata | reverse complement strand
GGCACTCAATGGGCCTAAATTTCTTTACATAATTGACCACGAACCTAATATTTAAGACCACTATCACCGAGGCCCAATCACCTTCAAGTAAGGTTTGGGCCCCACGATCTCAACTAAGCTATAAATAAAGTTTTGAACTCATTCCTTAAGCTATGTCCTATTAATTGAGCAATACTACGTCCTATTAATTGAGCAATACTACAACATATATTCTCTGGACTATTCCTACTATCCGCACGTCTGACTTGAGCGTTGGAGGGGTTTCCGCCAGATCAACCCCCGGCCTAGTTTACGTGTTTTATGATCGAAGGTATCTCGAGGTCATCAAGCTCGTGAGCCAGTGATCCACTCTGCTCTTCCAGCTCATCCTACATCAACTATCTAAGGAGATCTAACTTTAGCATCATCATTCTGGCGCCGAGAAAGTTGAACAACTGAAGCAACTTCAAGACCTATTAAAAACAGTTGCACAAAACAATTGTGGAAAGCTGTATACACGTACGGTTGTAGATACAAATGAAGGAAAACGTTATAAACATGATGTTGTTGTAGGTACAGCCGGTGGATTTACAAAGATTTCGAAACCAGAGGAGGGGAGTGTTTTTCATTCATCAACTGTCACATCAGATATATCTGCATACAAGGGAGAAACAAACAAACCTCATGCTCGAACCGCTGAAGTTAGTTTCTCGAAGAAAGAGGATGATATATTTGAACCGCACGTAAAAAAGGTATATGAAGCGCAGCTGGAAATTGTTCGACTCAAAGGAGAAAATGATAAACTACTGGATGAGGTGGAATCTAATAACCGAAAATATGAGCTGCAAATGGAGATAGAGAAAGCTAAGATGAAGAAAGATAAGAATCTGCAATTGAATATAGAGAAAGGTAAGAGGAAGAAAGATAAGAATCTAGAATCTAGAGATGGGCAAACTATTTTCTCCGGCATCCTATACAGTCTTTCGCACTTCATGCCCAAACAATCATCGTCTCCGTCATCTCCTGAAAACTAAACGCGAACCAATGTTTGGTTCTATTTTGGTATATGATATGCCTAATTGGGCCAACCCAATAGACTTACAATTTATTTACCTACTGGGCCACGAGCCCAATATTGAAGACTAATATCACCGAGGCCCAATCACCTTCAAATAAGGTTTGGGCTCAACGATCTCATCTATGGTATAAATAACGATATAATTCATTTGCTAAAGGTACGCCCTATTATCCAAATAATACTAGGGGTCATATTCTCCCAACTATTTTCACTATCCGCACGTCTGACTTGAGCGTCGGAGGGGTTTCCGCCGGATCTACCCCCGGCCTAGTTCACGTGTTTTTTGTTCGCATGTATCTAAGAGCCATCTAGCACGTGAGCAGTGACGCACTTTGCTCTCCCAGCTCAACTACTTGAGATGATCTATTTTTAGCATCATCAATATATATTCTTTCCACTCCCGCACGCTTGCATGTTGTGGTTGAAAGATATACTAGAATTGATTTTTCGTTTGATGCTTTCTTTAAGAGCGAGTGTGTGTGTATTAATTATATATTGTGCTTTTGAATATGTGTGGCCATTGTAATGGATGAATAAAACAGTTGTTATTTGCACTTGTACAATTCTTGTTCACTACGTTATGGCCATTTTCCGTGCTGTCTTTTTAATATTTCATTTTTACCATTTATATATTTTTGTTTTTCGAATTATTGTTGTGGGTGTGGGTGTGGGTGTGTATACTGTATATATACTAATTTCACAAGGCACATTCTGCCTGCCACCTCGTTAGAGAATGAATTAAGTAAGTTGATGTGTTGTTGATGGGTAATAAATATTCTTATTCTTTACAAATTGCTCTTTATATCCATTTATGATTTATCGATCTAATGGGAAAAGGGCAAATGACAAAAAGGCCCATCACATGGGACTTCAATGCATTTTGGTCCACAAAAAAAATAGTCTTTCAATTAGGCCCATCCCCATGTCTTTAGTCAAAAATACCCCCAATAATATAATTCTTATCAATTCCACCCATTATGCTCTAACTTCCTTAATATTACACATTGACCCCGAATTTAGACAAATATATCACATTAACCCCCAAAATTTTTTTTTTTCCAGAAAATAATTTTTTTTCTGAAATGTTTTTTTTCCGGCCAGATTCCGGCGTTGACCGCCGGTCTCCGGTGTTGACTTTTTTTTTTTTTTGAATTGTTTTTCTTAGAAAAAAATATTTTAATTAATATTACTGTCTTGACTACTAAATTACTGTCTCAGACAATAATATTACTGTTTGGGACAGTAATATTATGAATATTATTTTTCTGAACAGTAATATTATTAATATTATTGTCTAAGACAGTTAAATTACTGTTGGAGACAGTAATTTAACATCCAAAGCAGTATTATTAATTAAATTAATTTTTTTGAAGGAAAAAATTTTTTAAAAAAAGGTCAATTAACAGTTAAATTACTGTCTCCGACAGTTAAATAACTTTCGAAGACAGTAAAGCAACGAATACAGTAATATTAATTAAAAATATCTTTTTTAAGAATAAAAAAGTCAATTGACAGTTAAATTCCTGTCTTCAACAGTTAAATAACTGCTGGAGACAGTAATTTAGCAACGAATACAGTAATATTAATTAAAATATTTTTGAAAAAAAAAAGAGTCAATTAACAGTTAAATTACTGTCTCCGACAGTTAAATAACTGCCGGAGACAGTAATTTAGCAGCCAAGACAGTAATATTAATTAAAATATTTTTTTAGGAAAAAACAAAATTATAAAAAAAAAAAAGAAAAAAAAAGTCAACGCCGGAGACCCGGCGGTCAACGGTAGTTGACCGGTCGGAAAAAAATTTCAGGAAAAAAAAAGTTTTTCAAAAAAAAAAAAAAAAAAAAAAAAGTCAACGCCGGCGGTCTCCGGTGGTGGCAGGTCAAAATTGGGGTCAAAATTGAAATTAGGGTTAAAATTGGTTAATTGATGAAATTGGGCTAAATTGGGGTGTAAATCATGAAATTGGAATTGAAATGAGTTTCAATGAATTGGGGGTAATTTAGTATATATAAAGGGATTTTCCTTATTTGCAAATAAGTTTGAATGGGGTGGATTTATTTGAAAGACAAAAAAGTTAAATGTCCCTCTTTTAATTAAGTGCCTATGTCATGGGCCTATTTGCCATTACCCCATGGGCAAAAGGCTACAACATGTTTGCAAATTGCCAATAAAACTAATTCGCAACACTTTATCCTATTTAGGATAAGGTATACAACCCAAAATATAAATCAAGATACTAATTTGTAACACGTTCTCTCTCAATTATTGTAGCAAAATATCATTTATAATTCAATTCAATAGAAAAATTACAGTTTTCATCCCCAAGTTTGTACCAAATTCACATTTGGTCTCTCATGATTTAATATAATTTAAAAACATTGGTCATTTTCGTTAATTTACCATTACGTTCGTCAGTTAAGGCAGTCATGGGAACACGCTTGATTCCGTTAGTAGTAACTGAAAATTGACGGGAATAACAAAAGTGATGAACTTTTGAAACATGAAGGGCCAAATATGTTTTTTGTGAACATTGAGGACCAAAAGTAAATTAGATGTAAACTTGAGGGGTGAAAACTATACTTTTTTGATGGTACGACTCAATTGATACTCATATGCTATACACTACACTGGATCAAACTAATATATATAATAAATTAAATATTAACACTCTTTAAGTACATAAATCTTGTAATATTTGAAATAGGAGAATTACAGTTTTCATCCATCAACTTTTCAAGATTTCACATTTGGTCCCCTATGTTCACTAAAAACACATTTGATCCTCTATGCTCACTAAAAACACATTTGGTCCCTTATGTTTCAATAATTTAACATTTGTGGTCATTTTCCTCAATTTACCGTTACTTCGTCTGTTAAGCCAGTGATCGAAACATATTTGATTCCGTTAGTACTAACTGAAAATTGACGAAAATGACTAAACGTGTTGATTTTTTGAAACATGAGTAATTAAATGTGTTTTTTATGAACATGGAAGACCAATGTGAAATCGATGCAAACTTGAGGGGTCAAAACTGTATTTTTTCCCTATTTAAAATGGAATCAAACTCTTAATAGCAAAATAGGAAGACAATAGGGTAAATCCGGACTTTTCCAAATTCAATTATTAGTGTTATTTTATTTATTTAACTTTTGGCCCCAAATTTAATCGCATTTATAGCAGCAAGAACGGAACACTAACCGTTGAGATCATCGAGGAGTGCGTAGCTCGTATCCGCCGCCCGGCGATGGAAGCAATGCGGTGAATCACGGGAAAATTACAGTTTATGTCCCTAAACTTTACCACTAAAACAATTTATGTCCTCAAATATTTCAATCTACGAAATATGTCCTCAAACTTGCCACTTTTGATCACTTTATGTTCTGCCGTTAACATCGGCAGCTAACTTCGACGGAAATAGCACGCGTGGCTCACGTGACGTCTATGTGGCCGTTAAATGTCGAGCTGTACAACACCCAGTGCCTACTTGGTCGATGAAACGTGATGTGGAGCGACACGCCATTCTCCTCCCCTATTTCTATTCTAAAATCCCTAATTCTCCATATCCCCAATGAACCCGTAAATCCAATCCCTAAAACCCCATTTCGAATCCTTCAATTGAGGTGAAATTCGAAAATAGCAGAATTATATGCAGCTTTGACAGGTGCTGCATCTTTTTTTTTTTTCCGAAATTTGTTCAGACATTTTATCGAACACCTTCTGGGCAGGTTCTGAAACTGCTGAGTTGGATAGAATTTGTGCCATCTTCACCATCTTTGTGCTCGCTTCATCGAGACCACAAGGGGCACAAGCATCAGCAGGCGAAGAATCACACGACCCCAACGTTCTAGAGACGGAGTTGGGAGAAGAATTAAAGCTTCCTCTAAAATCTTTTTCAGAACCAGAAGAGGAGTCGCGTTTACCTTCTTCTTCTCGATTGCAGGCATGTGTTTGCACGTGAATCTGCTGTTCTTTGAGAAAGGAAAAACTCTTCAAATGTGAGAATGTTTTGATTTTTTATGGGTTTATGACTTCGATTTTAGTATGGGTTCGAGCAAGGAGGCAGATTGGATTGAAATTTTGGGAATGGGAATGAAACGTGATTTGGGAGAGTGAGTTAGAGGAAATTAGTATATTCTTGTTCCACGTCAACATTTAATATTCAATATACTATTCCACATCACATTTAACGGCCACATAGACGTCACGTGAGCCACGCGTGCTATTTCCGTCGAAGTTAGCTGCTGATGTTAACGGCAGAACATAAAGTGATCAGAAGTGGCAAGTTTGAGGACATATTTCATGGATTGAAATGTTTGAGAACATAAATCATTTTAATGATAAAGTTTAGGGACATAGACTGTAATTTTCCCCGGTGAATCACAATACTGTCACCCAAACCACCGAATCAGATGCCCTTTCTTATTTCATTCTCTCTTCTCCTTCAATTCTGAATAAATCATTATTTTCAACAATTAAAGAGTCAAAATATAATACGATACGCAACAAGTAAGATATATCACATTTAAGTGATCAACAAGCAATAAGGAATATCTTATTCTCAGTGTGCATTTTGTTTTTCCAAGAAATAATAGTGAAGAAATAGAGATCCTCACCTAGAGTCCAATGCAAGTGCTATAAGTTATCTTTACGCTCAAGCAACTCTCATGTCTTGAGTGAGAGCTTTACTATACTCAATACCTATAAAAATATTTATCACTTAATAAGTTTCCAAATACTTAATAAATGAATTCATATACATACGACATTTCCTAGTTTTCTTTATGTCCTTAAGGCCGAAAAACTTATTAATTCTAATTTAATTTAATTCCATAACCCAACACCTAAGCTCAACACATAATTATTTCATTTACCGAACCGGGCCACAAACCCATAGAATAAACTCATTTTATTAGACGAGTTTCTCAACCTAATAATAAAACTAATATGCTGCCACAGTTCATTTGAAAACTCATAACAGGTTCCACGTTTATCCAAATTGATCACATGATACCTCAAATGAAAGCTAGCAGAAAATCCTACGAGTTCATAGAGGGCTTTAGTCCCAAATTCTAAACCAAAAATAGCAGAAACAGTCTCAAACCAGCATTACAGAACTGCCAGAATTTTGGAAATATTATTTCTGGTACAGCTTATTTGAAAAACCATAACAAACTGCACGTATATCGAAACAGACCAAATGATATACCAAATTAAAGCTAACAACAAAATCTACAAGTTCACTGAAGACACCACTTTCAAATTATGAGTGAAACATAGCTAAACCAGCCCAAGAAAATGATAACAGAAACTGCCAGGATTTGACAAAAAATCATTTTGGCAGTATGTTTTGAAATTTCATAATAATTCGAAATATTATCCAAATTTGACAAGTCACATATACCAAATCGAATATAAAGTCTTCATCTACAACTGAAGAGAAGACACTGACCTCAAATTATGACTCGAATGCATAGGAAACAGTCTCGAAATATAAGTCATATGAACTGCCAGAATTTGCAGATGGAACTACCCTGTTTCCCCTCTTCAAACAAACCTTAAAACTCGATCAAACCAGGCAAGATTCACATTACCCTTAAACTTCCCCATACTGTCTACGATTTATAAGAAGGAACTGCTTTAAAATTCAAATCCCAAAACCCCCAAAATCTGCCCCGAAAACAGGATCGGCATAAGGTTTATTAATTGCAGAAATTTCAGAAATCATTGTCACAACTGTCGGATAAAAATCAACTTTGTACAGAGGTATAAATTTGGGGAAAAATCGATATTCCTATATTATTTAGTCTGTTCTATAACTTCCCAGGAGAAATAAATCCGAAATACGAAGCCTAAGTACCTCAAATTGACTCTTAAAACTTTAGCGGCAGGCTGGACTTCTCGTTGAACTCCGGCGACCACCACCTGAGACAACAGCCGGAAACCACCACCAAATTGAAGCTTACGTCGACGGATTTCCAATGATATATCCTGATCGCTGAAACCCGCCAGAAAGATCGTCAAGTCAACATCTTTCCCTGTGTTGGATGAACCCTAGCTTATCTCCAATATTCTTGATTTCTCTCTCAAATTATTCCTTCGATTAATCTCTTGATTTTTCTTTGAATTCAATGTGATTTGTGGATGATGATCCTATTGACGAGAAGGGGTAATTTATAGGAAGAAGTGAAGTTGGAAGACGCTATTAATCGGATTAAGATGACGAAGATAAACTCTGACTCACTCATTTCTCAGTTGTCCGCCAATTTCATAAACTTGATTGCCAAGTTTTCAGTTATAGTATTATTATTTATGCTTATGCCCCAATATTATCTCATAATAACGCATCAGCCCCAAATCTCATTATGAAGTACAATAAACTCTTAAAGAAATCTTAGCATAAATTACGGGCTGTTACAATATGCTTGTTTCCATCTAATAATTTTTCACAAACCTTTGTTCTCTTCCTTTCAGTTTCAAGTTGTGATTGAGTTCTACTTTGATTTGAACTCTTTGACAACCAATATATAATTGGTTTGACTTTGCAGATCAATCTTTGTGCTTATTAAGAACCTTTATTGTCATATTTTACAATATAATTAGGGTTTCATTTTAACCCTAATTACAGAGGAACAATTTTAGCAATTATGCATACGTATGAGTTATGACAAAGGGGTAGCGGATATAATGTATGCAGTAAATAAACTCTCAAGGTAATAATGAGAAAGACGCTCCCACAAAGCTGCCATAATTAATCATGAAAATATGTACAAGAAAATAATATAATATGAAAAAAAAAACAAGGAAAATAATTTGAACAAAATTCGTACAAATACGAAATGGTATGTAATCCATGACATATATTTGGTTACAAAAGCAAACCACAACACACACACACACACACACATATATATATATATATATATATATATATATATATATATATATATTCACTATTAATCAGAAGCACAATATTGCATGATACACGCGTACGCTTGTATGAAATGCAATATTAATAATCAACAAGCACTCAAATCACGTAAGAATTATAAAACGCAGCGGTTTTCCAACCCCATCGATCAGCAGTGTACGTAAAGAAGGGGAGCAGCTGCAAGAAAACATTATTAACGATCGAGAGAACTGTTTTGCAAATACAAATTAAGCCCATATTGCATGCATGCATGTGTTATTACAAAATAGCACATGAGCCTTCAGCTTCCTCGGTAGCAGCCTCCAACTTAAGTCTATCTAATTGCTTTTCCATGTCATGTATTTCTTTTTGCGCTTTCAACTGAGCCTCTAGTGTGGCTGTGTGTGCTTCTGCCTTGGCTTGAGCAACTTTCGTATTTAGCAGTTCCCGTATAAGCTTTTCATTTGCGATGCGGTTTCTTTCTTGCTCCGCTGCCATGTTTTGTTTTACCTCTCCAAGGGTCTCTTTGAACTTTGCCTCAATCTGTATCAAACAATAATATATATATATATATCAATCTTGCCACAAATTTCACATATGATGATTCAATATTGGCTAGACCTAGGAGCGGAAATCGGAACGAGATTTTCGAATATAGCTATATATAGGTTTCTTTAACCATTATTAAAGTAAATTAAATCACAATATAGCTAGGTGTATAGACGCAAACATATTAATTATGACTTGAATATAACATAATTAAACTCTATTTGTGCGTACCGACGCGATCATTATCTTTTGCTGTTCTTCATATGCCTTTTTCATCTCCTCCATCTGTTCAGCCGATGCATTTTTTGAGCCTTCCTTCCACTGGTTTTCTATGTCCTGATGATTGAGTTTAGGCATCGTAAAAATTATGCAAATACGCACACACACACACATATATATATATATATATATATATATATATATATATATTGAAATTATTAGCAGCATGTACTCACCTGCATTTTGATAAATAGTGGATCAGTGTAGGGTATTCCGCCATTGTTTTTCACAACATCATTTACTAGAGAAAGAAATTGATTCCGTTGTTTAGATTTCTCGGCTTCTATTTTTGTTCTGTTGTTGAAGAGTATTTGTCGGTTCCCACATTGTGTCAGGGTATCCTGTATGTCAATAAATCATATGTTCACACATAAATGTAACAAATAAAAGATTTAAACATACGTCCCTATTTTTGCCCCATGCATGGGGAAACTGTAGCTCACGAAAACCAAACACCTAGGTAGCTAAACGATCAGAGTATTTGCTTCAAATTAAATTCTCAAAATAGCCCGGAAGAAAATGAATAATATATATGGTCAGATAAATAAATAAATAAATGTTAAGAGACACATATATATATAATTAAGAGGAAGAGAAGAATTAATGAGATATTTAATTCGTGCCTGCAAGGGTTTGGGGCAATCTGTACCGCCCAAGTAATCATCTAGGGTTTGATCATCAGCTTCTAGTTCATCACCACCAGTGAAAATTACAATCAGATATCCAAGAATTTTGGGGCCGAAAAAAGAACTGAGTGCTTGCACAGCAGCTTCTTCTTCTTTTGAAAATCGACCCCGGATTGACAGGACGAGAACAATAGCATGGAGACCATCATTTGCCAAATTGATGCATTTGGCAATTTCATTTCCAAGAAACTCAGTATTACCATGAAAATCAAATAACCCTAGCATTTCAATCAAGTTCATCAAGTCAGAACACATGCATTAATCCTCCTTTTATCTCATTTAACAGATTAACTTTTGATTAGGATGGTTATTACACTGGGAAATAAATAAATACGCATGCATGAATATAGAGAGAGTTAAACATAAATTAGTAATAATTAACATGTATACCGGGAGTATCAATCACATTAATAATACTGCCATCCTCTAGTGGAGTTGACTGCTGCTCAGTCTTGGTAGTAACACCGCCGGCACAAAACTTTGACTCGAATGCTTTTCTTCCAAGTATAGAATTGCAGGTTGCACTTTTCCCGTGACCTGTTCGTCCAACCAAAACTACTGTTTTTGGCTTCCCTTCCATATTACCTGAACTCAAGTTATCTGCAGAAGACGACGCTGCAGACAAGATCGTGCATACGCACGTTAACTTAAACATTAATTCCATATATATATATATATAACTCTTATAAAATGCGCTGTTATAAAATACAAATAATAAAAACTTTCCATCATAATAATTACGACCACCCTCTCATCTACGAGACTTCCTCCTACATGTCCATTGTTATCGAAATGTGCAGTTTCGAATGCACCATGCACATTAATCTGATACATACAAGTCAAGAGACACATCTTATGATCATCTGGTTTTAAAATGTGTTGCTCGAATGAGGTGAAACGGGTGCAAACTGTAGAATATTACACATAATCTAGAAGATTCCACTAAATTTGATACCACAAGGATAGACGTGTAAGAAGATTGATAGTTGAGGAGATAGTTGTAATTATCCAAACGTAAGGGAGTTTTTTGACTCTATCTCAGGAGAGTGGCCGTACAGTTTACCCCTAAACTATTTATAGGGATCGGATTCTAATTTCACACATACACAAAAGGCAGGAATCCAAAGCTTTTGATCACGGTAGTCTTAGTTAAAAAATGAGCAGAACATCTATTTGCACCGAGTCGGTTATTCGCCAACCGACAACAAATAAATAAATGTAAAATGAAAATAATAAACAAATAAATAAATAACACCTGCTAAAGGTAAGATTTCAAAGGCAGTGCACGAGTCTTCAACGTGGATGATCTATGGATATAGTTACTGCATACAAATTAAAAGTACCATATATCAGAAGTATACATATATAATACATACACAAACATGTGCAAAAAGGTATGCATGAAGCGCAACGCGATCGAAGAACTCAAACCACAACACGGTTAAAATTTTCAGGCGGCTTTAATTTGTGTGTGAGATGTGAAACTGCCATACATTAATATTGGATTGTTATGAAATGAATGAAAGAAAAATGGGAAATTCTTACATAGAAAATTAACAAACCCAAAGCATGAGGAGAAAAATGGAGATGTATGTCAGCTGTTTGTATTGCAAGCTAAGTATATATAAATTGATTGGAATTTTAATATTTCGCTTTTTTTCTTCACAAAAAGAAATATTCAATTGACTTTATCTCTAATCGCTCTTTTTTTCTTTTTCTTTTTCATGATTCGCTGATCGATCATGAAATGTCGTGCTAGCTAGCTAATACACTTGTGGGTTTTGTTAGAATTATTTCGTGCAAATTAACAATTATGTAAAATAGACATGGTCCTAATTAGTGTTTTCAATAATAATTATTGGTACTCAATCAACACAATATTTCATTCTTTAATTAGAAAGATCACTCGGGACAGTGTTTGTATTGATCAACCTTATTATAATAGAAGTCGTCGGCTTTCCCAACTTGATGAAACTAAAGAAATGAAAATGACAGAGCAAACAACTATACAAAACATACTTTATTTTTTAAAAGAAGGCCAAATCTCAATAATGCTTATTCAATTTGTTGAGTGCAAACCATGTTCCAGATCGGTTTACCATGTCAAATGTCTTTTGGGGAAAATCAAGAGCAAATTCAATCGGGTCTGGCCTAAATTCTGAAAAATGAAAAATTCAATTGACTTTATCTCTAATCGAATTACAAAGATCACTTGGACAGTGTTTGTATTAGTCATTCTTTTTTATGTATAAAAGTCGTCGGTTTTCACAACTTGATGAAGCAAGAAATAAAAATGACAAAGCAAATTGACAACTTTTATACATAAAAATAAAATAAAATTTTTTTGACTAATACAAACACTGTCCACTGTGATCTTTCTAATTCGATTAGAGATAAAGGCAATTGAATTTTTTTTTTTTTCCGGAGGGTAAAAGAAACCGAAAAATTAAAAAGGCCACAAGTGTATTAGCTAGCTAGCACGA
>NW_012194805.1:675122-686637 GCF_000504015.1 Erythranthe guttata | reverse complement strand
GAAATTCCAAATTCTGCCGATTCTGATTCGAAAAATTTTGATTTTGGAACAAGTTTTTCCGTTCCAATTTTTGAAATTTTGATTTCCAATTTTTTTTCTTTATAAGGAATTGGAACTAGCTTTTTTGACTTTCGAAAACTCTAATTCTAATACAATCTGTCCGATTCCGCCCCTAGTTGGATACAATACTATGGCTGAGTACTTAAGTTTCCGCTTTATTTGCATCGCTATTTGTTTTTGTGTATGAGTAATTAATTACATACCTAATTAGTGTATATGGTTGTTGGTCTACTAATTCGCAGATAAGTTCAATGGAAAATGAAATTGAAAATGAAATGGTGTGGTATTCACCTCCAAGTGAGGTTAAAAACATAGTATTGGTTGGACGAACAGGTAGCGGAAAAAGCGCAACAGGGAATACTATACTTGGAAGAAGGGCATTTAAGTCAATGTTTAGCGCTACTAGTGTTACTGCAACTTGTGAGAAGCATACAACTGTACTTGAAAATGGGCTGAATCTTTCTGTGATTGATACTCCAGGTACGTACATATTATTACTAATTAGGTTAATATATTTACAAAATATATTAATTAATTCTGGTTGAATTAGCATGACATAAAAAAGAAAATAGGTTTTTTTTTTCGTCAATATCTTTGTCTTGAATCAAATACAATTGTCAGGATTGTTTGATTTTTCTGCTCATCCTGAATTTATTCGAAAAGAAATGCTTAAATGCATGGACATGACAAAGGATGGTATCCATGCTATTCTTTTCGTCATGAAAATTGGAACTCGATTTTCAAGAGATGAAGAAGATGGTGTTTTGATGATGCAGAAAATGTATGGCCCCAAAATTATGGACTATATGATTATAGTTTTCACTAATGGTGACGAATTTGAAGAGTATGACATGACCCTTAATGATTACTTGTGTGGTAATGATTCCCCTGACCTCTTGAAGGTATGAAAAAATCTTCGAATTTTGTTGTAGATTTGAACTCATGATCACACAAATAGTTTCTTCTGAACATGGAATTTTGAATTTATAAGCCATATAATGTTTGTCGTATCTTTGCAGAATTGTTCGTCAATATTCATAATTAGTTGTTTGTAATTTTGACATAGGAAACTCTGAGAATGTGTGGAAACAGATGTGTCCTATTTAATAACAAAACAAAAGATGAAGCCGAGAAATCTAAACAACTGAAGCAACTTCATGACCTATTAAATACGGTTGCACACAACAATGGTGGAAAACCGTATACACGTGATGTTGTCGATACGAATGGTGGAAAATCGTTGACAGAGAAGCTACCTGAGCAACCGGAGAAACCGGAGGTGAGTGTTTTTCATTGATCATCACAACATGTTCTTCATTAATGATACATGTTGATTAGAGTAATTCCACTATTATGGTGCATTCATTTCTAGTGATTTAATGTTATCAATAAGGGATTTTAATTTGATATATAGCTCGTAGAGAATTTAAAGATTTTAATGCTGAATTTTATAGTTCGCTAGTGAACTTTAAATAATCGAATTAGCCCTACTTCTCGTTCATATTTTTTTTTATTACATTCAAACTTAGAAAGAAAAATGAAAGAGTCAACAATACAAGAGTCACCAGGTGATTACAAAGATAATGCGAAATACAGGTAGACCTCTTTAAATTAATACAATCATAACTATTTTTTTTTATTGATTTAGCGAAATATTAAATTATCGAATTAATAATTTTAGTGCAGTTTTACTTAGTTGAGACCGACATAAATTATTATTTAAGTGATTTTATTAATTTATCGTGATTTTATTGAATCTAAAGTGTAAAACAGTAGCCCAACCAAACCCAAAGTGTATTATTCCGTACCTATTTATTTCTTAAACTTTTGGCAACCACTGAATTCCATTGATAAAGCGATATTCTAAAACCAATCAATTTTCGTAGGAAGAATTCCCCATGCATTGAAATTTGAAATGGTAAACAAAATAAAAATCCAATATGTTGGCTTATACTATGCTACACCGGGTGAAATACACCGGGTAGATCTTTACCATTCATATAAACACAAACACATACACCCACATTGGTGTGTGTAGATCAACGGTAAAAAATCACCCGGTGTAACCTTCACCGGGTGTAGGATAGAAATAACCCCAATGTGTTAATGAAGATCTGAACCCAACTCCCTTATGTTCCTTTTATTACATAAAATCCCTGTCTATTTTATTTTTGGAAAATTACAGTTTTCACCGCCTAAGTTTGTACTTATTCCTCATTTAGTCCCCATATTTATAAAAAAACACATTTGATCCTTCATGTTTCAATAATTTAACATTTTTGGTCATTTATATCAATTTATCGTCAGTTCGTCAGTTAAGGAATTAGTTAAGGAATGATGGACACATACTTGATTCCGTTAGTAGTAACGAAAAATTGACGGAAGTAACTAAAAATGTTGTTTTTTTTAAACATGTTGGACCAAATGTATTTTTGTGAACATGAGGGACCAAATATGAAATTAGTGAAAACTTGAGGGATGAAATTCGTATTTTGCCCATTTTATTTTCCTTGCATAAATTCCCATTTCGGTAAAAAATAAACACTGTTGGATTCTATGATTTTTTTTTGTAACAAATGGGAGTTTGGTGCATATTTTTTACAGAAAAAAGTTGAATTTATGCAAAATTAATTTATACATTTAAAATTTAAATTATTTTCTTAAATTAAGTCGAACACGTTATATTTATTCATATACAAAATGAAAAATATAAGAAAATATCAGTTTGGGTGAAAGATGGAATGAATTTTCAAATTTCGCCCGTGGTTTCAATTTAAAACAAAGTTTTTCTCATTTTAATTTTCAAAATTCAGATTCCGATCTATTCCAAAAAAAAAAGAAAAAGAAAATTACATCAAGATTAGAAGTAAACAAAAAAAAATCACAAAACCATCTTTTTATACGACTTTAATTTTAATATATTTAAAGATTTGATTTTCAAAAATATATTTATAATATTAAAACAATTATGTATTTAAATAATTTATTCTTCATTTATTATATATACAAAAATAAAAATAATTTAAAACTCATTCCAACTTTCACCTCTACTTTTTCTTTTTTTTACTATTCACTGCGAATTAACAAATGAATTTGCTTGATTTAAATTTGAATTTATGTTTCTTTGCCTGATTGAAGTTTTAGAATAGTACTTTGAAGCATTTCACTTTCATTTAATATAATTACCTAACTAGTGTATATGGTTGTTGGTCTTCTAATTTGCAGACAAGTTTAATGGAAACAAATGCAAATGAAAGTGAAACTGAAAGGGTGTGGGCTTCTAATTTGCGGACAAGTTTAATGGAAACAAATGCAAATGAAAGTGAAACTGAAAGGGTGTGGTCTTCTAATTTGCAGACAAGTTTAATGGAAACAAATGCAAATGAAAGTGAAACTGAAAGGGTGTGGTCTTCTAATTTGCAGACAAGTTTAATGGAAACAAATGCAAATGAAAGTGAAACTGAAAGGGTGTGGTCTTCTAATTTGCAGACAAGTTTAATGGAAACAAATGCAAATGAAAGTGAAACTAAAAGGGTGTGGTCTTCACCTTCAAGTGAGATTAAAAATATAGTACTAGTTGGACGAACAGGTAATGGAAAAAGCGCAACAGGAAATAGTATACTTGGAAAAAGGGTATTTAAGTCAATGTCAAGTTCTATTGGTGTTACCACCAAATGCGAGATGCACACAACTGTACTGGAAAATGGGCAGAATCTAGCCGTGATTGATACTCCAGGTGCGTACATGCATATCAAATTAGGGTTTCACATGATATAAAAAGAAATTTATATTAGGGTTTTTTTGTCGATAACATTTTCTTGATATATCAATCAAATGCAAATGTCAGGATTATTTGATTATTCTGGTGATCATGAATTACTTCTAAAAGAAATGTTTAAATGCATGGACATGACAAAGGATGGAGGTATCCATGCAATTATTCTTGTCATGACAATTAGAACTCGTTTTTCAAGAGAAGAAGAAGATGGTTTGTTGATGTTGCAGAATTTTTTTGGCCCCGAAATTATGAACTACATGATTGTAGTTTTCACTGGCGGTGATCAATTTGAAGAGTATGGTATGAGCCTCGATGATTACTTGGTTGGTTCTGATTGCCCAGGCCCCTTGAAGGTATGAAAATCAATGTATTTAGCTTATCAAGCTGTCGGAAATTAAATTTGAACATAATTACACTATTGGATATTTTGCGGAAATATGTGAACAAGATTAATAAGGAAATAATTGTGGAGTACTATCGCCTTCAACATGTTTCAGTACTCTTGCTAAAACTTGTTGAATTATAAGTACAAACTGATCAAGACTTATTTATTATGATGCATGCCTCATAATAAATAATCTTATATAAACATGTATCCTAGCTATCATATATTACACATGCATGTGGATATTTAGTATGTTTGGAGCGTCTACCAAGCAGTTTAATCTTATAAATTGTCTTTTCATTGTTTCCTCCGAAGAACATGTATATATATATATATATATATATATATATATATATATATATATGTGTGTGTGTGTGTGTGTGTGTGTGTGTGTGAGAATTTATACGCCATAATGCTTGCCTTTTCTTTTCTTTTCTCTTGTGTTTTTCCCATTTGAAGAATTGTTCATCATTCATAATTAGTTGTGTGTGATTTTGACATAGGAAACTCTGAGAATGTGTGGGAACAGGCGTGTTCTATTTGATAATAAAACAAACGATGAAGCCAAGAAATCTGAACAGCAGAAGCAACTTCACGCCCTATTAAATATGGTTGCACACAACAATGGTGGAAAACCATATACACATGATGCAATTCTAACCACTAAAGCTAGTTCCTCCAAGGCAGATAATATATCTGGATTTAAAAGCGATGACCACTCGGCACTCATCAAGTCATATCACGAGCAGGTGGAAATTGCTCAACTCAAGGAAGAAATTGTGAGACTAAATGCTTTGAGGAAATCAGATCAAGAAAAACATAAGCTAGAAATACAAATAGAGAGAGCTAAGAGGAAGAATAATCGGACCATCAATCTGTCTAATACGCCTCGTTCCTGTTAGATGTGGTAAATCATTTCGGCATCTACTTGAAAACTTAACGCCAGCCGAGCCGGCCAATGTTTGGTTTTGTTTTGGTATTCTTTACAGTACTCCCGTATGCTGTGGTTGAAAGATATACTAGAATTTATTTATGTTTGATGATCGAGTGTGTGTATTTTTTATATATTCTTCTTTCGAATATGTGTGTATAATAATGGATGAATAAACATTTGTAATTGTTTGCACTCTTGCGATTCTTGTTCACTATGTTATGGCCTCTCTTAAAATCTGAAGATTATAATTATGAACAATAAGAACTAGAGAATGAATGTGTTGATGGGTAAAGAATAAGAATAAATATATATTCTTATTCTTTACAAATTGCTCTTTATTATCCATTTATCGATCTAATAAGCAAAAGCTACAACATGTTTGCAAATTGTCAATAAAACTAATTTGTAACACTTTATAGCCCGAATATAAATCAACATACAAATAATAAAATGTAACACTTTCTATCTCAATTATTCTAGTAAAAATAGAAAATTACACTTTTCATCCCTCAAGTTTGCACCAATTTCACATTTGGTTCCTCGTGTTTCAATAATTTAACATTTCTGGTCATTTTCGTTAATTTACCATTAAGTTTGTCAGTTAAGGCAGTCACGCGAACACGATTGATTATGTTAGTAGTAACTGAAAATTGACGAGAATGACTAGAAGTGATGAACTTTTGAAAAATGAAGGACCAAATGTGTTATTTTGTGAACGTAGAGGACCAAAAGTAAAATAGATGTAAACTTGAGGGGTGATAATTGTATATTTTTTCCTTGGAAAAATAACAGTTTTCATCTCTCAACTTTGCATTGATTTCATATTTGATCCCCTATGTTCACTAAAAACACATTTGGTCCCTTAACAGAAGGCAAGTTCCACCAGCACAGCATGTGGGACGGCCGTCCCAAAACATGCCTATTTTGTGGGACGGCCGTCCCAAAACCAGGAAGAAAAAAAAAATTCGGACGGCCGTCCGAAAATCAGCACAAAAACTGGGACGGCCGTCCGACGATTTTTAGGGCGTTTTAACTGTAAAAAAATAGATTTTTTCCCCCATTATTTCCTAAACCCTCCTCTTTCCTTCTCTCGAACTCCCACACACAAATAAAGGCTAGAGAATCGAACCAAATTCTCCAAAATCTACTCTTTCAAGGCACGCCCACAAGGTGTTTGACAATTTGCTCCAACCAAATTTTGAGTTCGATTGTCAACCAATTCTCACCGAATCTATTCCAACCTCTCTCCCAACTATGTCATATATCAAACAAACGAGGCCGCACGAGCGAAGCATCATCTTCCAAAGGGAAGGGAAAGGGAAAGAAAAGTGCCACCACCCAATGAGGACGAGCGTGAGAGAGCTAGGGAGGAGCACCCCGATCACATCGACTCCGACTAAATCAGGTGTTTTCTATTCTTAAACTTTGTGCTAATTTCGTTGAGGGCAACGAAAATTTTAAGTTTGGGGGTGAAAAACATGTTTTTGTGCTTATTTGTTTAGTTACCATGCATTAGGTTTTATTCGTTTTTATTGCTTTTCTCGTTTTTCCGGCATATAAAAAAAATTTGCTTGAGTCGAATGCATCGATGAATTATGATGATGAGAGATGATCAATGTTTGATGATGAAATTGTTTGTTTTGTGTGATAAGGATTAGATGTTTGTTTAGCTTTCGATTCAACGGAACTTAGAAGCGAATTATTTCTAGGAATCACACTTTGTGCATTGCTTTGGTTGAATGTTTTGTATTTTAAATTTGAAGTTAATTTGTGTTAGATCATGCTATGTTCGGTTTTAAAACTCAACTTAGGAAATTTATGATACGAAGTATTGAGTAGTGAGTGATTTGAGATATGATTTGGGCCTTCTTTGAACCTTTTGAGCCTTTCAAGCCGACATTTTTATCGAAATTATCCTTAGAACCTTGATTTGAGCCTCGGAGAAAAGGTGTTCTTTCTTTTAGCCAATGTGTATAAGGTAGAAAAGTGGAGATTTTTTAAAAATTCCCCCTTGGAGTTCGGTCGAAATTTTTTATAAGATCTCTCTTCTTCTTAAAAAAAAAAAAAGACGAAGAAGTATATAGGCTTCTATATATATTTATAAAATAAAAAAAAAATGAAAAAAAAAATAAAAAAAAAAGAAGAAGAAGAGACTAGAAGGGAGAAATAAGGACTAGTTTTGAATTGTTTTGAAAGCTCGATCCATTGTCTTAAGAGCAAAAGTGGAGACTTTTGAACTCTTAAGAATCGAGTTTATTAAACTCCTTAAAGGTGAATTCATTGTTTCAAACGTCTATCTTTCAAATTTTGGCGTAATCACCTAAATTCAAGAAAAAATAGCCACATATACCCATATTTCCTACCTCGAACCAAAGAGCCTAACAATTGAAAGCCACAAAGCCCCAATGATCCCAATAGCTTAATGTTCGATATTAGTAGAGTAGAATAATTTGGTGAGTATTTGGAGTCAAGCATATGCATGTAAGTATAAATTATTTCTATCTTTAATTTGCAAATATTGGATGCTTGAAGCAATTGTATGAATTGTGGTTTTTGGTAATGGTGAGTGACTAAGTGTTGTTGAATTTTGAGCTTGCGAATGCCTAAGAATTGTCATTATAATTACAAGTTCTGAAAACGTGAAGTTGATCATTGATCTATGTGATGAGATGTTATAGTTGAGTTATTTGCTTATTTGTAGATTTTGCTTGAGGACAAGCAAAAGTTCAAGTTTGGGGGTGTGTTAAGTGTATATTTTTACACTTTATCGTATCTTTTTATTTGAGCTCTTGGTGTGTTTTAACGATAATTGATGCTTAAAAAGTTGATTTATTGTATTTTAGGTACAAATTGAAGAATTGGAAAAGTATGGGGTCAAAACTGTAATTTTGGAGAAAATATGGGTCAAAAGTGAAAAACTCAAAATTCTGAAGATTTAAAGCTCGGACCCCGTCCGAATTTTAGTTCAAATTGTGGGACCCCCGTCCGAGACTCCAAAGCTGCGCAGTAAAGGAATTTTAATTGCACGCCTTCTTCCCCAAGTTCTTCACCCTATATAAGACCAACCCAAGCACACAATTGGGGATCTTTTTTACGAAATTTGACACCACAAAACGCGAGGAACGAAGATCAACGAAGACTCAAGCATAGTTTTTCTTATTTAATTTATTTATTTTGTTTTCTTTATCATAAGAATCACGAGTAGCTAAGTTTTATTTCTAGGATTTTATTTGGAACCCTATGTGGGATTTATGAACCCTTTTCTATGATTTTATGCAAGTTTTAATTCCGGATTATTTCTTCTACTTGTTTTATTAAGTTCATGAAACTGACCACTTTATGTGCTTTTATGTTATTGTTAATCGCATGAATCGGAAGATCGGGTTAAGAATTAGAACTGTGGTAGAAGAGCCTTTGTGGTATTAACATAGGAATATAGTTAATCTCTTAGGTAGCCATTATTGAGATTTGTGCTTAATGCTGTGTTCTAGAATTAATTGCATAGGAATATAGTAATTGAATCTAGAGTATTAGAATCGCAATACACGCGGAAGCGGGTTATGATTATTTTAGCATCTCATGTTAATAATCCGGGTTAATTGCTTGCATAATTGAAGGAATTGGGGGAGTAATAATCACATAGGGGGGAGAATAAAATCCTAGGCTTGCTTATCTTGATTAAATCTTCGTTTTAAATTGCTTTCTTGTTTTTGCTTGCTTTTAATTTAGTTTAATTTAGTTAATTCTCTCTAAAATTCGACTGTGTAGGGTGGGCTTGATAATAATTGGTAGAATTTGGCGTCTAGGATTAGATAATTAAATATTCCCTGTGGTTCGATATCCGGACTTTTAGTTCACTATATTTCTTGTACAATACGTGCACTTGCGTGTAGGATTTTGATAATTCTTCGGCCCATAGTTGATTAACAAGATGCATAGTCGAATTAGATATGTATTAATATACTATTCCATATCATTTAATAGACTATCCCACTAGTATAATTTTACTATGGATCTCGTTAATCGACTATGGGCCGAAGAATCATCAAAACCCTAGATTTGAGAAGTGACGGCGGCGGATTTGTGTTTTAAAATTAATAGACTATCTCATATCTTTTAATAGACTATCACATGTATCTAATTCGACTATGGGTTTAGTTAATTGACTATTGAAAAAATAATAATATATATGGAAACTGAATAATATGTTTGTTTGAAATACTAATCAATTAGGGTAATTTTCCTTATTATATGAAAACGATTAAGGTAAATAATAATAATAATATATATAAAAAATAATAATATATATGGAAACTGAATAATATGTTTGTTTGAAATACTAATCAATTAGGGTAATTTTCCTTATATCATGTAATGTACTATCTTATTGATCTAATTCGACTATGGATCCCGTATTATTCAACCACATAGTATATTAATAATTTCAATATAGTACATTGATCTGCTATGATAGTATATTACGGTTATAGTAGTGATATGAATTGTGTTAACAAACAATATACCACTGAAATGACAAGAACATTGAGAACAACACCAACGTAAAGTATTCCAACATAACCAATAAAATAGTACATTAATAATCTCATAATTTCAATCTAGGGTTTTGATAAAATACATAAAATACTTCATAACACAATGAAACCAATATGTCGAGTTAAAACTCTAGTACATTAATAATCTCATAATAGTATAATAAAATGATAATAGTAGTATCATACGGTATTCATAATAGTATACTACTGTATTACAACGGTTTAAAACTTAACCGAAGTTACCGAGCCATTACATCGTAAACACCTCTTTATAGCAACCAACCCACCAAACCTCAACAAAATCCGTACGAAATTCGCCATCGAAAAAACCTAAAATCATGAAACAAAATTAAAAATGCAGAATACTAAAAAATGATTAAATAGACTGCAAATACATTTGAATGACAATACATTAATATCATCAAAAAAAAACTTAAAATGCAAAATTCATACGCTAATTTAAAAAACAACTATATTTTAATGTACTACCCAGCACACTTAAATCGGCTGTTATAAACAAATAAACCAACTATCGATCGGGATCAACAGACAATTATTCCGATTATTGCATAAACCAACTACGAAACTTATATAAAACAACTCTTGTCCGATCTGCGTGAACCATCCTCTTCTAACTATGTCAATCCTCTTCCAAACAAACACCATCCGCCAAAAATAACGATGTATATATTAATATGATACGACATTAAAAATGCAGAATACTAAAAAATATATTAATATGATCAAAAATAAACTTAAAATGCAAAATTCATACGATAACTTAAATAATACTACGAAATATATTTTAATGTACTACCCAGCGTCCTAAAATCCGTTGTTATAAACAAATAAACTAACTATCGACCGGGATCAGACTCATGAACTCCACGACAGCGGACAATTATTTCAATTAATGCGTTAACCAACTACGATGTTCATATAAAACAACTCTGGTCCGATATGCGTGAACCATCCTCATCTAACTCTGTCAATCATCTTCCAAACAAACATCATCGCCAAAATAACGATGTATATGACGGAATAATTTGGTTAAAAAAGGTTCTACTTAATAGAATCAAGTATCTACACAACTCTTAAAAATTTCTAACCACCGTAATCGACAATCCTAGACATTGAGCGAGAAATATACACGCATAACGCATTCATACCCGTTTAACAACGTCCAACAACGAACGCTCAAATTCGATCCTATTTCAACGATGGTGCAGAAATCTTCAAAGACGATATAAAACCGCTGGAACGCTGAAGAGAACCTTCGAAAAATATTGTACACGATTTGATATAACGCCCAATGATCTCACGTAATTTTATTCCGTGATTTTAGGCAACGTATCAGCAAATCTCAAATCACATAGTAAAGGAAATAAATGCCGTTTAAAAATAAAACAGGGGTATTAAAGGAAAATTATATAATACATTTTGCCAAGTTGGCAAAATTGGGTCTATCTCTCAAAGGAGGGGAAAAATTGGATCTAGTTCATTAGAAAATATGCACAAAGGGGTTATCCCTAATAAACCCAGAAAATAATATAATATGTAAAAACACACGGAAAATAATTTGCACACAATTCGTACACATACGCAATGGTATGTAATCCATGACATATATTTGGTTACACAAGCACACCACAACACACACACACACACACACATATATATATATATATATATATATATATATATATATATATATATATATATATATATATACATATTCACTATTAATCAGAAGCACAATATTGCATGATACACGCGTACGCTTGTATGAAATGCAATATTAATAA
>NW_012194805.1:638149-666142 GCF_000504015.1 Erythranthe guttata | reverse complement strand
ACCGGCCGGAAATTTTTTTCAGGAAAACGAAAATTCCAAAAAAAAAAAAAAATTCAAAAAAAAAAAAAAAAAAAAAAAAGTCAACGCCGGAATCTGGCCGGAAAAAAATATTTCAGAAAAAAAATTTATTTTCTGAAAAAAAAAAAGTTTCGGGGTTAATGTGATATATTCGTTTAAATCCGGGGTCAATGTGTAATATTTAAGAAGTTAGAGCATAATGGGTGGAATTGATAAGAATTAGGGTTAAAATTGGGGTCAAAATTGAAATTAGGTTTAAAATTGGTTAATTGATGAAATTGGGCTAAATTGGGGTGTAAATCATGAAATTGGAGTTGAATTGGGTTTCAATGAATTGGGGGTAATTTTGGTATATATAAAGGGATTTTCCTTAGTTGCAAATAAGTTTGAATGGGGTGGGTTTAATTGAAAAACAAAAAAGTTGGATGTCCCTTTTTTAATTAAGTGCCCTTGTCATGGGCCTATTTGCCATTACCCCTTTAATATAATTACCTAACTACTTCGAAGTTATGTTTCTTCGCCTGACTGGTCTTCTTATTCGCAGACAAGTTTAATGGAAACAAATGCAAATGAAAGTGAAACTGAAAGGGTGTGGTCTTCTGATTTGCAGACAAGTTTAATGGAAACAAATGCAAATGAAAGTGAAACTGAAAGGGTGTTGTCTTCTAATTTGCAGACAAGTTTAATGGAAACAAATGCAAATGAAAGTGGGGTGTGGTCTTCACCTTCAAGTGAGATTAAAAATATAGTACTAGTTGGACGAACAGGTGATGGAAAAAGCGCAACAGGGAATAGTATACTTGGAAAAAGGGTATTTAAGTCAATGTCCAGCTCTATTGGTGTTACCACCAAATGCGAGATGCACACAACTGTACTGGAAAATGGGCAGAATCTAGCCGTGATTGATACTCCAGGTGCGTACATGCATATCAAATTAGGGTTTCACATGATATAAAAAGAAATTTATATTAGGGTTTTTTTGTCGATAACATTTTCTTGATATATCAATCAAATGCAAATGTCAGGATTATTTGATTATTCTGGTGATTCTGAATTACTTCTAAAAGAAATGTGTAAATGCATGGACATGACAAAGGATGGAGGTATCCATGCAATTATTCTTGTCATGACAATTAGAACTCGTTTTTCAAGAGAAGAAGAAGATGGTTTGTTGATGTTGCAGAATTTTTTTGGCCCCGAAATTATGAACTACATGATTTTAGTTTTCACCGGCGGTGATCAATTTGAAGAGTATGGTATGAGCCTCGATGATTACTTGGTTGGTTCTGATTGCCCAGGCCCCTTGAAGGTATGAAAATCTTTGTATTTAGCTTATCAAGAAGTGGAACTTGCTGTCGGAAATTAAATTTGAACATAATTACACTATCGGATATTTTGCGGAAATATGTGAACATAAGGAAATAATTGTGGAGTACCAACTCCTTCAACATGTTTCACTCTTGCTAAAACTTGTTGAATTATAAGTACAAACTGATCAAGACTTATTTATTATCATGCATGCCTCATAATAAATTATCATGAATCATATATAAACATGTATCCTATCATATATTATACATGCATGTGGATATTTATTATGTTTGGAGCGTCTACCGAGCAGTTTAATCTTATAAATTGTCTTTTAATTGTTTCTTCAGAAGAACATGTGTATATATATATATATATATATATATATATATATATATATATATATATATATATATATATATATATATATATATATATATATATATGTGTGTGTGTGTGTGTGTGTGAATTTATACGCTATAATGCTTGCCTTTTCTTTTCTCTTGTTTTTTTCCCATTTGAAGAATTGTTCATCATTCATAATTAGTTGTTTGTGATTTTGACATAGGAAACTCTGAGAATGTGTGGGAACAGGCGTGTTCTTTTTGATAATAAAACAACCGATGAAGCCAAGAAATCTGAACAGCAGAAGCAACTTCATGCCCTATTAAATACGGTTGCACACAACAATGGTGGAAAACCATATACACATGATGCAATTGTAGATACAAATGTAGGAGAAAAGTTTACAAATATTTCCTCACCGGGTGCACCAAACAAACAACTTGCTCTAACCACTAAAGTTAATTCCTCCAAGGCAGATAATATATCTGGATTTAAAAGCGATGACCACTCGGCACTCATCAAGTCATATGACGAGCAGGTGGAAATTGCTCAACTCAAGGAAGAAATTGTGAGACTAAATGCTTTGAGGAAATCAGATCAAGAAAAACATAAGCTAGAAATACAAATAGAGAGAGCTAAGAGGAAGAATAAACAGACCATCAATCTGCAATCTGGCGATGGGTCTAATACGCGTCGTTCCTGCCAGATGTTGTAAATCATTTCGGCATCTACTTGAAAACTTAACGCCAGCCGAGCCGGCCAATGTTTGGTTCTGTTTTGGTATTCTTTCCAGTACTCCCGCATGCTGTGGTTGAAAGATATACTAGAATTTATTTGTTTGATGATCTCTACCGATCGAGTGTGTGTATTTATTATATATTCTTCTTTTCAATATGCATGTGTGTATAATAATGGATGAATAAACATTTGTTTGTGTGCACTCTTGTGATTCTTGTTCACTTTGTTATAGCCTCTCTTCAAGTCTGAACATTATAATTATGAACAATAAGAACTAGAGAATGAAGTAAGTTGATGTGTTGATGGGTACTAAAGAATAAGAATATGAATATATATATTCTTATTCTTTACAAATTGCTCTTTATTATCCATTTATCGATCTAATAAGCAAAAGCTACAACATGTTAGCAAATTGTCAATAAAACTAATTTGTAACACTTTATAACCCAAGTATAGATCAACATACAAATAAGAAAATGTAACACTTTCTCTCTCAATTATTCTAGTAAAAATAGAAAATTACACTTTTCATCCATCAAGTTTGCACCAATTTTACATTTGGCTCCTCGTGTTTCAATAATTTAATATTTCTGGTCATTTTCGTTAATTTACCATTAAGTTCGCCAGTTTAGGCAGCCACGCGAACACGATTGATTATGTTAGTAGTAACTGAAAATTGAGGAGAGTGACTAGAAGTGATGAACTTTTGAAAATGAAGGACCAAATATGTTATTTTGTGAACGTAGAGGACCAAAAGTAAAATAGATGAAACTTGAGGGGTGAAAAATGTATATTTTTTCCTTGGAAAATTTACAGTTTTCATCCCTCAACTCTGCATTGATTTCACATTTGATCCCTTATGTTCGCTAAAACATATTTGGTCCCTTATGTTTTAATAGTGTAACATTTTTTTGTCATTTTCCTCAATTTACCGTTACTTCTTCAGTTACGCCAATGATTGGAACATATTTGATTCCGTTAGTACTAATTTAAAATTGACGAAAATGACTAAACGTGTTGAATTTTTGAAATATGAGGGATTAAATATGTTTTTTTGTGAACGTATAGGACCAAATGTGAAATCGGTGTAAACTTGAGGGACATAAATTGTATTTTTCTCTATTTGGAATGGAATCAAACTCTTAATAGTAAAATAGAAAGACAATAAGGTAAATCCGGACTTATTCAAATTCAATTATAAGTATTATTTATTAGAAAATTTACAGTATTCATCCATCACGTTTTTACTGATTTTCCATTTGGTCCTTCATGTTCACAAAAAATATATTTGGTCATTCATGTTTTATAAATTCAACACTTTTAGTCCATTCCGTCATTTTTTTGTTAAAACTAACCGAATCAAGCGTGTGCCTATCGCTGCCTTAATTGACGGAAATTACCAAAAGTGTTAATTTTTTGAAGCATAAGGGACCAAATGTGTTTTTATCTGAACAAGGAGGATGAAATGTGAAATCGGTGCAAACTTGAGGGACCAAAACTGTAGTTTTCCCATTATTTATCTATTTATTTTTTTGGCCAGATTTAATCTTCCAGTGCAATTGCAAGAACTGCAGGAACAACAACCGTAGGGATCATCGAGGAGTGCGTAGCTCGTATCCGCCGCCCGGCGATGGAAGCAATGCGGTGAATCACACTGCTGTCACCCAAACCACCGAATCAGATGCCCTTTCTTATTCCATTCTCTCTTCTCCTTCAATCCCCCTTCTTTCTCTCTCTCTCTATATATATATGAACACACATTTCTCTCTCTACATTCGCATACATTAATTTCTACCTGCTGTTGAGTGTTGATACATTAATTATTCCGCAATTTTATACTCCGAAATGCTTCATTTAGAGCATCAATTCCGGGGCTTGGTCGCGGTTAGTGAAGATTCGCCGCTGAATAATCTGCACTCGATCGGCGGTTTGTTTCTAGAAGAATCCGCGCCGGCGTCACTCATTTCGTTAATTTGTCCGAAGAAGAGCGCTGCCTGTGCGACGGTTTCGTGTTCCTCTCGGAGGAGTCGCCGGAGAGGATTCATCGGAGACGGGCGGCGGCGGCGGCGGGGAGGGTTTTTGTCGGTGACGGTGTCGTCGGGTGACGACGGTGGTGGTGAGGAGTTTTCAGTGAGTAGTGTTTTGGGGAATGGGGAGGGAAAGAGTGAAAATGAGGGTGAGTGTGAAACGCTGTCGTTTAAGGAGAAGAATGGAACTTGGAATACTGCAAACCATCTCTGGGCGGGTGCTGTTGCTGCTATGGTCTCAAGGTTTGTTAATCGATTCTCTTTTTCGTATTTGCTCTGTGGTATTATTTACCTCGACGAAAGGATTTGTGATTGAATAACAATGTTTACAGTCAGTAATAGCATACATGTTTTTGCTTGCTTATAATAGATTTATGCATAATCGGTTGTCGATGTATAATCGTACATTTATGCAGCCAATTTAAGTTATATATGTTTGTGTTTCTTTTATCACACTCTTTAGAGCTTTTATCCCACTCTTTAGAGTCGTTCTGTAACATTTTTGACTGGTCACGAGATCTACTCTTTCACGTTTTTTGGATGATAGATAGTGCGTTTACATGGATAACATATAAGAGACTTCGTTGTGCTGCCACATCTTAAATGAAAGATAACTCAAATTTTTGCTTGGTTTATTGGTAACTGCACATGTCGTTGGCTCTCGTATAGTTAACCATTACTTCACCTGCTTTGCAATTCAATAGCCAAATAGCCAATTTATTTCAGTTGTGTGATTTTAGTGCTTAAGTTCAAGAAATTGGAAAATTGGGTGTTTCTTGTCACCATCCTATCACCTGGGTATACCAAATGTCGAACGAATATTGTTACATGCCGATATCCCAATCATATTGGTCACTGTTAACTGCTTTGTAAATTTTGTATATGGTAATCGTGCATTGATCTGCATAACATTTTGAATCTCCTTTTTTTTTTGTTACTGCAGAACTTTTGTTGCACCGTTGGAGAGATTAAAGCTGGAATATATAGTTCGTGGGGAACGAAGGAATATTGTTGAGCTCATTAAGTCAATAGCAGCTTCTCAAGGGCTCAAGGGATTTTGGAAAGGGAATTTTGTCAATATCTTACGAACTGCACCATTCAAGGCTATCAATTTCTATGCTTATGACACGTATAGAAAGCAACTGCTCAATTTTTCTGGCAACGATGAGACGACAAATTTTGAGAGGTTCGTTGCAGGTGCTGCAGCTGGAATTACTGCTACGGTACTCTGTATACCTATGGACACTGTGAGTGACACTTAAATATTCTCTTTACTTGCAAGTAGTTGCCTGCGTGAGTGATACTAATTGTCGAAGATGATTAAACTATCTAATATGTTATTTTGCTTTTTTTTTTTTGGATGCTTACATCTTTATATATAAAAGTAAGAAATGCTAGGACAACCTAATTAAAATCCTAATAAACTCGGAGAGTTTTTTTTTTTTTAAGTTTTGCAATTTCTCTTTGTACAATCTCTCTTTCTCTTTCTCTTACACACACATCTGGATTTTTTTTTTAATTATTGAAGAGTGAAGCAAAATCTCACTCGCTCACACATACACCAACGTGGAATTTAAAAAAAAAAATTCCCCTGCCTATTTCTGCCTTTTGTTTAGTATATGTTTTTTTTGTCAGGATTTGTATGATCTATTTGTAAGAATATTGATGTTATTTTAGTAATTTAAATTTCACAAGTAATTATTTTAACATTGTGTATTTTTTTAATACAATTTAATTATCATATTTTTTTTCCTTTTTGCAATGCTACTCCGTGCATCGCACGGGGAGAATTGCTAGTAAGCTTAATATGAATTAAACTCTGATCATCCAAGAGTCCTCACTCTTGGTAAAATCATTGTGCACATTCCAATTTTTAGCAATCGCGCTAAATAAAAAGTCCTGTAAACTTTTGATGTCACCCAATAAGGAGCTATCAATGTCAAATTTGCTGCATCTGGCTTCAATGTAAGTGAACAGTTAGTCCAGTTACCATTTAGTACTCAGATTTAGTAGTCATTCATTCAATGATCACTGTAATTCAATTACAACTCGGAAAACCTTGTTTTATAATGTATGGATGACATATAGAACATGTCCCATAGGATTAATTAGTGATTATTTATTTGCACATATTTAAGGTGTGCTACGCAAAATAGGATTTAGTAGCTTAGTTTAATGATGATAAACAAAGTAGTCAGCAAATTTGAGTAAATGTTTTCTTTCAATTGTATTGTCTGTGAATTAGAGATAAGTTGTGCTTGATACTAAGTGAACTTTCGCAAAGGATTAATTCGAAATTGTTTATTATATCCAACTACATATGTTTGTAGAATCATTTATTTTTTTCGAATATTTCAGATCTATAGTTTGGAGAATCATTTATTTTTTTCGAATATTTCAGATCAGGACAGTGATGGTAGCTCCGGGAGGGGAAGCATTGGGTGGATTAATTGGTGCATTTCGCCACATGATCCACACTGAAGGGTTCTTTTCACTTTACAAGGGCTTAGTTCCCTCGATCATTAGCATGGCACCTTCTGGTGCCGTTTTTTACGGAGTTTATGATATATTAAAATCGGCATATCTGCATTCCCCGGAAGGGAAAAAAAGGCTTCAACATATGAAGCAACAAGGTGACGAATTGAATGCTTTGGAACAACTCGAGTTGGGCACTCTCAGGACTTTAATTTATGGAGCGGTAGCTGGTGCTTGTGCAGAAGCTGCTACATACCCATTTGAAGTTGTGAGGAGACAGCTTCAGATGCAAGTTCGAGCCACAAAAATGGGTGCTTTGCAAACTTGCATGAAGATTGTTGAGCAAGGTGGCATTCAGGCTCTCTATGCTGGATTAATCCCAAGCTTACTCCAGGTAAGAGCTGAAAAAACAAAAAAAAATTGCACGTATGTCTTTTGTGGTTGTCTTTTCCAGCTTCAACTGATGATTTAAAACTGTACTACGTAGGAACAACATCACTATTTGTCTAGTCTGTTATATTGAACTTAGGCATATCTTTAATGATTGGTTATCCATGGTTGTCTTTTCCAGCTTCAACTCATGATTTAAAACTGTACTACGTAGGAACAACATCACTATTTGTCTAGTCTGTTATATTGAACTTAGGCATATCTTTTATGATTGGTTATTGGATATGTAGGCCCTCCAGCTTCAACTGATGATTTAAAACGGTACTACGTAGGAACAACATCACTATTTGTCTAGTCTGTTATATTGAACTTAGGCATATCTTTAATGATTGGTTATTGGATATGTAGGCCCCAGTCGAATCTACTTTACGGTAAAATCGATCCAAGAAGTTCTTGGATGGATTTCCAATGACATGAACATTTAGATTCTTGTTAGCCATTGAACATATAATCTTTGTTGTGGTCTTTAAATCTTCATATTAGCAACTGAATCAATCACCTAACTTTTATAGTAGAACCTTTGATTCACTCTTCTAGATCTGGTTGGTTTGCTTAGAATTGCTTGGATCTCTAGAACATTCTGTCTTTAAATCTTCATATTAGCAACTGAACCAATCACCTAACTTTTATAGTAAACCTTTGATTCACTCTTCTAGATCTGGTTGGTTTGCTTAGAATTGCTTGGATCTGTAGAACACTCCAAAGAATTTCTACAAAATATCTACAAAGGGAGGGTTATAAAAAGTTTTCTAGAATTCTCTAAGAATCTCTACCAAGTTTATTTACATTTGAGCCAAACCCTATTTCGTAGAAGCACATTGACTTTGTCGTTGAGAAGAAAAATCGTTGGTTAAAATGCGAAGCATGCTTACACACTATTTACCGCAGAGTCGTTTCAGCACTACTTGTTATTTATGCCGAACTATTTCACGACCTAGATAGATTAGTCATTTTGTTCTTACCCATTTGTTTGGTAAGATAAACCATGATTAATTAAATAATTAGGTCTCATTTAATGTTTGGTCCGTGCAATAACTTTTCGAGGCCAAGCTGCAATTATGAAAAAATGAGCTCTTATTTTAGTTATACAATTGATGTCTCTTAAGATTGCATATCTTGGTTAATCTTTCTCTCGGAAACCAAGCATTTTCTTTTTCGGTTTTTCATAACGAAATTATGAATTTAACCTTGATGTATTTGTGTTATGTTTCAGGTGTTACCTTCAGCTGCCATAAGTTACTTGGTCTATGAGTTCATGAAGATAGTTCTTAAAGTTGAATAAAAGTAAGAGCTAATTGCTTAGTTACGCTAATCAAAATTTGACGACATTTTTTTTAAGATCTCTTCTTAGTTTTAATATTAAATTAGGATTTGCAGGTAACTTTGTGGTAGATTTAATTTTTTTAAGCTAATAATCTGTTGGAGATCGTCTTGACTGGTTAATTATTTTTTAAATGTTGGGTGGAATTTCCACGTGCCAACCACGTGATAGTTGAATCACAGCATCTCTTTGTCCCTGCACTTCTGTGCTTTAGGAGGAAATCTTTTTAAAGAGTTACATGTAATTGTTGCTAATTTTGGGGGCATAATCGGCATCATGAATGTCACCGCTCGAATCATTTTATATATAAAAGAAAGAAACGATGGGCAACCCTAAAAAATCCTAATGGTATTTCTGTAATTATTTATTTTTAATATTTTTTCTCTACTAATTTCTAACTATAATTTTTAACAATTATAAAAATTAAAACTAACCCGTGAAGAATCCTACCTTATTGCTACTTATGTAATTATTTATTTTTAACATTTTTTATGTACTATTTTTTTAACTATAATTTTCAACAATTATTGATCTCCTAATTTTCATCAATATATCTCAAATCTTAAGAGATAAAGCTAGAAATTCAATATGAATAATACTACATTATTAAATTTATATAAATTATATATTCTTATTATGTATTAAATTGATTATTATTTTTTCACTATTTAAATAATATCCCGTGCATCGCACGGGAAAAAAATGCTAGTTTGTAGTAATATGAAAGCTCCTCCCTTTTATTTATTTTTGAAAAAAAATCTCTATGGTCACTTTCTTGAAGTTAAAGAGACGTAATTCAATAAATTCTAATGGTCCCACTAAATGTTGTCTGTATATGAACATGAAATCATATGATGTTGAATATGTAGTTAGCTTGTGAAATATTTGGCAGTGATTATCGAGTATTCAAGTCCGTACACCTTGCTATGTTTGTGAGTATGAAAGAAGTTCATAATTCATTGTTTGGCACTTAATATAATTAATTAAGGAGCTTTTTGATATAATTAAAGAGCTTTTTGATGAATCCCCAAATAATATAATAATAGAGAAATGTTAAAATCATTCACTTTGTTTAAATAATCTAACGGATAAATTACGGCCTCTCTCTGAAGTAATGCTAAATTACAAAAAAAAAAAAATCATGTTTGGATAATTACAATCACCCCTCAAATGTGAATTTTTGTATATGTCCATTTTTGCGGTGTTTAATTTAGTGGAATCTTTTAGATTATGTGGGATATTCTGCTATTTGTACCCATTCTACCCCATTCGAGCTTCAAATTTTGAAACCAGGTGATTATAAGACGTGTCTTTTGGCTTGTAAATATCAGATTGTAGTCCATTATAAACTGTATTTTTGCACAAAATGAGTACAATCTAGAGAACTTCCACGAAGTCTAGAAGATTCTGTTAAATTTGGCACTATAAGAATGTACTTGTAAGAAGAATCATACTTGAGGGGTGATTGTAATTACCTGAGGAGAGTTTTCGTAGTTTGACCTTACCTCGGGGGTGGCCGTAATTTACACCAATCTAAATAGGAATTCTCCAATCACCAAAAATGAAGTCATTGACTTCGAAGTGCCACCGACAACCTCCTCCTCACCGACGGCCACCGCTGAGGCACCGCATCTAGACATCCCTCCACCACCGTGGCACTACCGTCTATACATCAAAACACCTTAACAGTCGTTGAGGCACACCACCGTCTATACATCAAACACCTCCACCACCGGAGTCGAGACAACCCTCCCCTTAGAAACCAACAACTTTCTCCTCTACGGTTCCGACCAAACGTATTGCGTGACAGAGCTTCTCCCATCCGTCCACTGCATTATGGTTTTTCTTCCATTGATTTTAATATTGTTATGTGACAGTTTATGTAATCGACTACAGTCGATTAATAAATTAACTAAATTTGTGATGACGTAAAAAATAAATCACCTAATGTGTTGAAGCTGGGAGAGCAAAGTAGGTCACGTGCTCACGAGCTAGATAGTCCTGAGAACTTTAATTTGCTCTAGGATCCTGCGAACAGAAAACACGTAATCTAAGCCGGGGGTTGATCCGGCGGAAACCCCTCCGACGCTCAAGTCAGACGTGAAGATAGTTGGTAATTGTAGAGAGAATTCCTCAAGAAGAATTGATTGAATAATAATAACGTACCTTCATTCAATGAATTTAAGTTCTATTTATACTTTATTGATTGGGTCGAGACAATTTATCGGGCCCAACCTTATTTGGGTTTGATTGGGCCTCTGTAGAAATAATTATTAAGTTGGGCCTGTGGTCCAGTAAATGTGGGCTATTGGGCTGGGCCAATAGGCATATCATTAAGCCCCCCACTCTCGAATCGATGTGGGAGCGAATTGGAGAGAGGTGCCGGATCGTGTCGAGAGTAGAATTGGATTTCAAATACTTGCTTGTGTCGTTGAGGTGAGGATAATAATAAAATTTTATTATTATTTTGTTGTCCCATCGGTGAGCGGATTCATATTTAAAGTGCTTTAAATATAAATTTGTTCGTAGGAGTAGGTAATTCCTTGTGAAAGCAGGAGAGAGGAGTATCAAGAACCACGTCGAATAAATATGGGTGAGTAATACTATTTTTTATTTTATATATCTCCGTAACATATTTTGCTCCATATACTCCGTTGTAGAAAATAATATATTCTCTGGGGTGAGAAGATCCTCAGATAGAAGAATTTATATGTCCTAAACGGTGAAGGCGAAACAGTTGAAAATTATCCTGCGAAAGTCGATTGTAGAAACCGAGATGACCTTTGGAACCGTAGGGAAGGTAATTGGGTCGAGTTCTGGTAAAAAAATTGCACCGGAGAAAGAAATCGCGCGTACCGATTGCACGCGATCAGGTTTATCCGGAGAAATTGCTGCAGAACCAGTGGACGAAGCCGCGCGGCTCGAAGATGTGAGGGGAGCCGCGCGATTCGGCTCCGCGCGAAGTGGAGCCGCGCGATCTGTGTGTGGAGGTGAAGCCGGGCACGGAGCCCAGAGTGGAGTGGAGAGAGAAGAGAGAGAGAAGGAGGGGGAAGGAGGGGTAGGTGGGGCTGGAGGGGTGGTGCACGTGGGGGGGGGTGATAGGCAGGAGAGAGAAGGAAGGGGTAGGGGGGTAGGTAGGCAGGAGAGAGAGAGAGAGGAGGGAAGGGGTAGGGGGGTAGGTAGGCAGGAGAGAGAAAGAGAGGAGGGAAGGGGTAGGGGGGTAAGGCGGGGTGCATCGCGCGGGGGGGGGTACCCGTGCGGCGCGCGGGACGGGGGGTTTCAGACGCTCCCGCGCGTGGGGGCGCGTTGGGGGGCGCGTGCGGGCGTTTCAGACGCGCCCGCGCGTGGGGGCGCGTTGGGGGGCGCGTGCGGGCGCGTGGGGGGGCCGTTTTCGGCCGTTTTCGAGGAGCATCCTCCCGTTTCTTCTCCCGATGATTTTTTGGCATCAAATGTTGGTATTCCTAATATTGGTGATGATGTTGGTACTAGTAGGAGACGTATTCGGTCTCAATTTGTGGACTTTGGGAGTGATAGTGAAGAATCGCTTAAGTCGAATTCTTCTAAGGAGTCGGAGGGATCCGAGAGTGATGTAAATCCGGATGGAGACGCGGGAGATGGTGATGATATTCCACGAGAAGATGTCATTATAGATAAAAATAAAGGGAAGAAAATAAAACCACTTAATTTGAGTTTGGTGGATTATGATACTTCGTTAACCGAATCTCAATTCGGTATTCTCCGTCAGCTAGTTGGGGCTCCGAGGAATATTGAGATGCTCTTACCTAAAAAAGGTGAACGATTGTATGCACCCCCCGTAGGGTTCCACACCCAATACGTCGCATATTTGACATGTTCCTCGCAGATTGTGCCTCACTCCACTCTTTTGAATGTATGTGAGGAATTTCGGATAGGATATAGTCAATTAACTCCGAACGTGATTCTCACGTTCGAAGCTTTTCGACAAAGAATGATCGAAGTAGGATTACCGATTAGTGTTGAGATGTTCAAGGCCTTGTTTACCCTACATCGTTCAAGTGATTTACCCTTCTTCTGCACACATCCTCGGGTTCCTTTCAGATTTTTGAAGAGTATTAGCTTGAAGTGGGATAAATGGAGTACTTTATTTTTTTATGTAAGGGCTCCGACGTCTGATGTTCCGCTTGTTTGGAATCCGGTATGCGAATCTTTTAAGATAATGAAGAATATGAAGAAACGTATTAAGGAGTCGGGGTTGTGTGCTTTGGAGTTCGATCCGAGTTGTCTTATTCCAAAGGGTCGGGCGCCTACACCGTTGCATGTAGTCTACATGTTTTATGCCTTTGTGCCTTATTTGGTGTTGTCTCTGCTATTCTATTTTATCCGTGAGTAAATGGTTTTTTTTTTTTTTTTTTTTAGATGGGTGTATTGATTTCGCGGCTCTTCGGAAGAAGGCTACTGGAGGTGCGAAAAAGCAAGCGAAGAGGGATCCTTTGAAGCAAGCGAAATCAAGTAGTAGCAAATCGCGCGAAGTGACCCGCGTGGAGGCTCCGCATGTGAGCGGAGATGATCGTAATCATAATGTCGAGGGGGGTGAGCTGGATCGAGTGGTTAATAATGGGAAGGATGAGTTGGTTGAGATCGAGTATGTGCCTGCACCGAAACGGCCTCGAGTGGATCCTGAGGTTTCTCATGTGCCTCCAGGGGGTGCAGGCAAATGCCTGTTCACGTACGGGGTGAACCGAGAGGGGAAGGATTCTTTGTGGGATACGACCGATCATACTATCGCGTTGAAGAAGACCGAGGATTTCGTTGGGGAGTACGACCGAAGTCGGATGTCGGGTAAAGGTCGTGCTCATATGCTTTCATTGGCTGGAGGAGACATGTGTCGGGTAAATTTTTTTTTTTTTTTTTTTTTTAAATTATAAGTTTCGATAATCTAATATTATCTGTTTGAATTTTGATATAGCTTATAGCTATATGGAGGTATCTTCTGGAGCAGGAGGAGCAAGTCGAGAAGACCAATGAGGAGGAGCGTTCTGGTTGGGAGGCAAGGGAGAAAGAGCTAAAGGCTCAATTGGAGGCAGCAGAATCCAAACTAGAAGTGGCCGAGACTCTGCTCATTCAGAGGACCGATGAATTGGAGATTAGTAGGAGCGAGACCGAGGCGAGTAAAATTGAACTAATGAAACTAGATCGGTGTTATGACGAGCTGAAGGAGAAATATGATGTCGAGAAGTTTACGGGGAAGAGGTTTTTGGCTTCCTCAGCTGGAGCTGCTTACAAGGAATCAATTATGTTAGAAGGGGAAAGTCGCTTTCAGAAGAGTGATATCTGTCGAGCTATGATCGAAGATCGAGCAATAGCTGGGGTTTATGCTCCTTTGGTTAGGACGTGTCGTCAGTATTTACGCAAGGTTGGTGGAATTGACGAGAAGATTATTCGAGGTATGGAGGAGGACATTCCTGATGATGGAGAGGATATTGATGTTGAGTGTACTGAAATTGCTTCGGATGCGGAAGCGGATGACCGAACTACCGAAGCTACTTCTGCTCGTAAAGTGTAGTTTGGTGTGATGTTATGTTTATTTTCCTTAGAAAAGACTTGGTTTTTTTTTTTTTTTATTAAGTGGGTATGTCCACTAGTATTTTTGCATGCTTCATGACTTGGTATTTGTTTGCACCTTGAGACGTTGATTTTGCTATCAAAGTTATTATTTCTTTTTATTCATTGATTTCGCACTAATGTTTTGCATATAGCATTGTTCGAGATATTCTTAATGAGGGGATCAGTCTCTCAAGATTTTTTTATAATTTTTTGGGATCATGCCCTTTATTTTGGACCTCGTAGGTCGGAGTATTATTTAGTCCATGGCCACGTTTTAAGCATGAGGACCCTGAAAATCAAAATAGAGAGACTCAGATAATCCAGCTGGCCAGGCTATATGGACTATCTTAATTTCTCTAAGTGTTTTTAGGGTTGAAGTGAGATGAACCCGTCGTAACGGTTAAGTAGTATATGAACAATAACTTTGAGAGTAAAGTAAAAACTTGATTTAATCATTAATAAGAAATGCGAATTGTCATAAGCTTCCGTGAGGCGAAGGGAAATAACTTGTAAAAAACAAATAAATCGAACTATTGAAAAGTAATCTATGTGACTATAAGAGATTTTATTCTTCTTCCACGTCTTCCTTGTGCTCATCCGTGCTTGGTGTAGGGTAGTATGTCTACTGTCTTTTGGTGTCTCTTTGCCTGAAAAGTATCGGGGTAAAAAAATTCAAGTACTTGTATTGAAGACTTAATAGTTTCATAAGTTGGAGTGATGCGTATTTGGAATCACGTACTCAATATTGGGACTTTTTCTGTTCCTCGCATTCCGAGATATGAGAACAACTCATGAGTTGCGGTGGATTGATGCGCGACCCTGCCTGTCAAAGGAGATGGCGTTATTATTTAGTATAGAGACCCACTAATGTGCTTGTGATATGACTTAGTAAAAGTGGTGTTACCCTTAGTGAGATAGTACAGAGTATCTTCTCTCTTTGGGTGAATGGTGGTCAGTAAGCATCCTCTCGTAATTGGCTCTCAATCTGTAAGAAGATGATGAGACGTGTTATGGAAGGTTGATGTAGATAATATCACTAGCCCCCCTAGTTTGGGAGGGATGTCTACACACCTCGTTATGGAGTCCCTTCTCGAGCTTTTAGAGACATTTTTGCATGAAGAGAGACGTGGAAGGTTGTGAAGCCTGCAAGGCGACTTTCGTATGAGGAAGATGTAGATGTAAACTTAAACAAATTTGATTTAAGATGGATGTATACCTCAAGCGTAGAACCTTTTGAGATTCCCTATATTCCAGGTTCTGGGTATAGGGTGTCCGTCGAGGTTCTCGAGACGATATGCTCCATTGTTAATCACTTGTGTGATTTTATATGGTCCTTCCCACTTCGGGTCGAGTTTGCCGATTGGGCGTGAGGCTTCGGCTTTGCGGAGAACTAAATCTCCTACTTGGAAAGAGCGAGGGCGGACTTTAGAGTTATAAACTTTCGCCATACGACTCTTGTACATTTGCTGTCTGATGGATGCAATCTCTCTTAGCTCGTCGACGAGATCGAGGTTAGCCCTCATTGCTCCTTCATTCTCCTCTGGTGAATAATTGATGACTCTCCAAGAGGGTTCGCCAATCTCTACGGGTGCTACAGCCTCTGTTCCAAAAGCTAGGTTAAATGGAGATTCTCCTGTTGCTGTTCGTGGGGTTGTTCGATATGCCCACAGAGCATTGGGTAATTCTTCAACCCACTTTCCCTTGGCACTTCCAAGCCTTGTCTTGAGATGTTGAAGTATCGTGCGATTGGTTACTTCAGTTTGACCATTTGCTTGGGGGTTTGCCACCGAAGTGAAGAATTGCTTAATAGATAAGCCAAGGCACCAACTCTTGACTTTGTCTCCACAAAATTGTGTTCCATTGTCCGAAATAATGGAACGGGGAATGCCGAAGCGGCACACAATGTTTTTCCAAAGGAATTGGATGACGTCTTCTTCTCGAATGCGAGCTAAAGGTTCTGCTTCTACCCACTTGGTGAAGTAATCTACAGCTACAATGAGGAACTTGCGTCCTCCTGTTGCTGGTGGAAAAGGACCGACCAAGTCAACTCCCCATTGAGCGAAAGGTATGGGACTGGCAATCGGTTGCATCAATGCTGCGGGGAGATGAAGGATGTTAGCGTGTTCTTGGCAAGGCTTGCATCTCTGCACTAGTTTTTTCGCATCTTCATGCATGGTGGGCCAATAGTAACCTTGTCTCAATATTTTGAGAGCTAAGTTTCTTCCACTTAAATGATTACCACAAATGCCTTCATGTACTTCCCGAAGCACATAGTCTGCTGCTGATGGGTTAAGGCATTTAAGATAGGGGGAGGAGAACCCTCGCTTGTAGAGATCTTCACCTATCATTAGGAAACGGGCCGCCCTTACCTTTATTTTCTTCGCTTGGGCGATGTCAGTCGGAAGTTCCCCGCTTTTGAGATAGTTTGTAATGGGGGTGATCCAACAGGGTTCGCTCTCTTCAGCGCAATTCACTCCGTCGGTGGAGACTATTTCTGGTTGGGAAGCCGTGAGGAGGGTGATTTTCCGGCTTCCAATGCTTGCCATGGAACTACCAAGTCTAGCCAACTTGTCTGTATCAATATTGTTGGCTCGTGGTACTTGCTTTATCTCGTAGCTATCCAATTTTGAGAGGAGGGTAAGTGCAAGAGCAAGGTACTTTGCCATGGATTCTTCTTTGGCTTCATAGTTCCCAAGGACTTGGTTGACCACCAACTAGGAGTCGCTGTGTACTATGAGTTTGCGAGCTCCAGCTGCTAAAGCGAGGCGGATACCAGCGATCAAAGCTTCATATTCGGCTTCGTTATTAGAGGCTTTGAAATCAAACCGTTTAGCATACTCGAATTCATCGCCATCTGGGCTTGTTAGTACAATACCCGCGCCTCCTCCTGTAGCGGTAGATGATCCATCAACATTGATGGCCCAAGTGGGTATGGATGTGCTCTCTTCCGATGTAGTCATCTCTACTACAAAGTCTGCTAGGATTTGAGCTTTGATGGCTGGGCGTGGTTTGAACTCAACCCCATATTCACTTAGCTCTATAGCCCATTTAGCTAATCGTCCGGAAGTCTCGGGACTTCTCAATATTTGTTTAAGGGGATAGTTGGTGAGAACTATCACCTGGTGCGACTGGAAGTACGGACGTAACTTTCTGGCTGCATTGATGAGCGCGAGAGCAAGTTTCTCCATATTGGTGTAACGGTGCTCTGGGCCTTGGAGAGCTCGGCTTATGTAATATATCGGTTGGTGACCTTTTTCACCATCCCGAATGAGCACTGCGCTAATGGCATCAGCAGAAATGGCCAAGTATAGGAAAAGAGTATCTCCCGGCTGGGGCTTCGTTAGTAGAGGTGGGGAAGTGAGATATGCTTTCAATTCTGTGAAAGCTCTTTGACAGTCTTCATTCCACTCAAACTTTTTCCCACCTCTTAGTATCTTGAAGAAAGGAAGACCCTTATCAGCCGATCGGGATATAAATCGGTTTAGGGCTGCCAAACAACCATTAAGTTGTTGGACCTTCTTAATCGATGTGGGAGGGGCCATGGAGGTGATAGCTTCAATCTTTGCTGGGTTGGCTTCAATTCCCCGTTGTGATATCATATATCCTAAGAATTTTCCGCCTCAAACTCCAAAAGAACATTTTAGGGGATTGAGCTTCATCTTGTATTTACGTAAGATGGAGAAGCATTGACTTAAATCGGTTAGGTGATCCGCGACTTTAATACTCTTGACAAGCATGTCATCAATGTACACTTCCATGTTCTTACCAATCAAGTCCGCGAACATCGTGTTCACCAGGCGTTGGTAAGTAGCTCCTGCATTCTTGAGACCGAACGGCATAACTCGATAGCAATAGATGCCTTGGTCAGTAATGAAACTAGCTCTCTCTTGATCTTCTGGGGCGAGCAATATTTGGTTGTATCCTTGATATGCATCAAGGAAGCTGAGAAGTTCGCACCCTGAGGTTGAGTCTATGAGCTGGTCGATCCTTGGTAAGGGAAATGGATCCTTCGGGCATGCCTTGTTGAGGTCGGTGAAGTCTACACATAGCCTCCACTTGCCTCCGGGTTTAGGTACTAATACCACATTGGATAACCACTCGGGATACTGAACCGATCTAATGTGGCCTGCATCTAAGAGTTTTGCCACTTCCTCTTTGATATGTTTGTTGCGCTCAGGACCGAAAGTCCTTTTACGTTGCTTGACCGGTTTCAATCTTTTGTCAACGTTTAGTCGATGCAATGCTACTTTCGGAGGAATTCCCGTTAGATCTTGAGCTTTCCAAGCAAATACGTCTCCATTTTGCCTAAGGAAGTTAACTAGCTGATTCTCCACTTCTTGATCTAGATCAGAGCCAATGCGGAGAAGCTTAGAATTATCTCCGGGTATGAGTTCTACTGATTTGAGCTCTTCAACCGCGGCTAGCTTGGCGGTGTCGTCGGGTACACTGATTAGGATTTCTTTATCAGCTTCGATGACTGCGTTGACCCATTTTCGCTTATCTTGTCTCGGGGTGTCGTCTCCTTTCCCTAGAGGAATAGGTCTCTTAGATGGTTCACGTAGAGCTCTTGCATAACATTCTCGAGCGAGACGCCTATCTCCAAGTACCTCTCCCATCCCGTAAGGAGTGGGGAATTTCCACTTTTGGTGGTAAGATGAAGGCACAGACTTGAATGTATGGATCGCGGGCCTTCCCACGATGATGTTATAAGGGGATGGTTTGTCGACGATAAGGAATTTTATCATTTTCGTCACTCGACAAGGATCTTCCCCTAAGGAGATGGGTAACTCTACTTCCCCCATGGATAAAACACCTTCTCCCGTGAATCCTTTCAGTGGTGTAGTGATGGGACTGAACCGTGCGTTGTCTATGCCTAGCTGCTTGAATGTGTGGAGATACATAATGTCGGCTGAGCTCCCACCGTCCACTAATATCTTTTTAACTATGAAATTGGCCACCGTTGCTGTTATCACTAACGCATCGACATGATCTTCATCTGGACGTTCAAGGTCCGAGGAGTTGAAGACTATGCCATGATCAGGTCTTCGTATTTGATAGACGGATGCGGATGGAGAAGCATGTTCTTGATTCATACGTGCTGATCGAGCGAGGGTGCGTCTCGCATTTTGTGAGTCGCCACCTGCCGGTCCTCCGGAGATAAAAGAGATGATTCCTCGGGTGGGTTGGTTATCATTGTTATCTGGGTCGCGCCGATGACCCCCCTCCTCTCGTCGTTGCTGTTGATCTCTATTGTTATCTCGGCGTGGAAGATCATCGCGGCGCTTATTTCGAGGCTTATCAATGTATTCGCTCAAGTGGCCTTGCTTGATCAACCTCTCAATCGCCAATTTGAGTTGCGCACATTCCTCGGTAGTATGCCCTTTATCTTTGTGGAATCGACAATAGCGATCCGATTTTTCTCGTTTTGCATTGGGTTGCATTGGGCGTGGAGGCTCTGCCAGACCTTTTTGTTCAATCACATGAAGTATTTCAGTGAGACGAGTATTGAGTGGAGTGAATCGATTATAAGTTGAAGATGATTGGCCTTGAGGCGGGGGTGGAGGACGTCGATCATCTCGTCTCCTAATATCCGGGCGTTCATCTTCTCTCTTCCTCTTGGGAGGAGCATTGGCAGAAGCTTCCTCTATGCGTATGTATTTTTCAGCTCGATTTAACAGCTCATCTAAGTTGCCAGGAGGTCTTCCTGCGATAGATTCTTTGAACCTACCCGACTTCAGGTTTTGCTGCATAATCCCTGAGAGCATATCTTGTCCTACACTGGGAACTTCATGAACAGCCTCCACAAAACGCCTGATGTAGTTGCGGAGTGTTTCATTGTCTCTCTGTACGATAGAGAAGAGATGTGCTGGAGTTTTAGCATATTGCTTATTGATGGCGAATTGGTTGGTGAAACGCAATGACAACTGAGCGAAAGTGTCAATTGATCCTGTGGGCAGAGCGTTGAACCAATTCATGGCTCTCTTGGATAGAGTGGTGCGAAACATTTTGCACATTGCTGCATCTGTCGGGCCATATAGGTCTGCCATAGCGTGGAACTTCTCTATGTGTTCCTGCGGGTCGGTAGTTCCTTCGAACTGAGGTAAGCCCGATACTTTCACTCCTTGAGGCAATACCTCGTTGAGGATGTTTAGGGTGAAAGGACTGCGCCTTGTTGGGACTGGCGCTCTTCCGTCAATTGGATTGTTCAATCTGGGGAACTGGTTTTGGCGAGATACTCTACTATTTATCTCGTCTTCCCCTTCATTAAAGAGATGAGCTCTTCGTAGAGACGCATCACCCCGTTGGAGCGAATGGTGGCGTTGTTGTCTGGGTTGTGGCTCCCTGTGATTGGTAGATAGTTGCATCCGGGATCTTGGATCTGAGGTGGATGAGGATACACTTATCCGATCGTCATTGTTCTGGGCCGGTTGCTGTACCCTGGGTGGCATTGCGGGTGGAGCATTAGCTGGGATCACGGGGGGAGCGTTAGCTGGGATCGCGGGGGGAGCATTTGCTGCCATCGTGGCGATATATTGCGCCACCGCATCAGTGGCGGCGCGAGTAGAAACTTCTGTTATCATTCGTTGGAGTGCCTCCTCGGTTATTTGAACCGTTCGAGAAGCAGGTAGAGGTGGAGCCTGTAGTGGAGGATCGGCGAGTGGTGGATCCCGAGGGGGAATCACCTGAACCTCACGTGGTGGATCCGGAGCACGTGGAGGAGGTGGCAAGCCAGAGCCTCCTCGAACTGGGAGGTTGTTAGCTGTGTCATTCTCTCTCCGAGTGGACTCAGGAGGATCTTGCTGGCTACGTGATCTGGTCTGCATTCCCACAGACGGCGCCAAAATGATGACGTAAAAAATAAATCACCTAATGTGTTGAAGCTGGGAGAGCAAAGTAGGTCACGTGCTCACGAGCTAGATAGTCCTGAGAACTTTAATTTGCTCTAGGATCCTGCGAACAGAAAACACGTAATCTAAGCCGGGGGTTGATCCGGCGGAAACCCCTCCGACGCTCAAGTCAGACGTGAAGATAGTTGGTAATTGTAGAGAGAATTCCTCAAGAAGAATTGATTGAATAATAATAACGTACCTTCATTCAATGAATTTAAGTTCTATTTATACTTTATTGATTGGGTCGAGACAATTTATCGGGCCCAACCTTATTTGGGTTTGATTGGGCCTCTGTAGAAATAATTATTAAGTTGGGCCTGTGGTCCAGTAAATGTGGGCTATTGGGCTGGGCCAATAGGCATATCAATTTGTTTTACCATCGATTTAGTATTTTTTAGGACTATTCTACAATTTAATATTTTAATAGACTACAATCGACTAATAAATCAACTATACAAACATCAAAGCCGACTTACATCCAGATTAAAATATAATTTTGCAAAAAACATAAAGAGAAGGTTACACTAATTTTCAAATAGTGGGCTTGTCTCGTGCAAATTCAAAATGGAGGGTGTTCATTAATTTTCCCTATAATTAGACAATTTTCTTGATAACGAATCAACAAAAGGATTAATGTAGGTGGAAAATAGTCAACAGTCAAGAGTCACGACTTGGTCAATTAACCTCTTGGCCTTTCTTATTCACAAAATGGTGGGACATAAATTGTACATTACGCTATTCATTATGTCAATATTAAATTGTATAGTTATTACAATTAGTTTTAACTCAATATAATTTATTTCCATACCAAAATATCATAATCTTCTCTTTTATATAAAAACATAGAATTCTATTTATGTTTATATTAATAGTATTTCGGTATAAGATATAATACCATGATAATGATATTGAGTAGCATTGCACTATCAAAATATTGCGGTATGGTATAGTAATCTACCATCATCATTCCGTTGAAAATTTTTGGTAGAAAATCGATCGTGTACGGTAGGATAGTTCGGGAAAAAATACATCCTAGATATTAGTAATGATACTAACCAAACAGCAAATAAAGTTAACTTATTCGATCTATCTCGATTTATTTTACGAATCAAATGAGACCCGAATTTATAATGTGCGAAGCCTTCATTTTTCATATACGTATATAATTACATATTTACAAGGTCTTGTATGTATTTTTGTATAATATGAGTTAAATACTCGGATACACTCCACCAATATATTTATATTCTATTCAACACTATTATTAAAAAATAAATAAATTTGTATATCTGTAAATTATTAAAAAAACAAAATGTACAAAATTAGTATTCCCAAAGCACAAACATATTCATACGAAAAACAAGGATAAATTACGGTATATCCCAGAGGTAAGGTCAAATTACGAAACCCCTCTCATGTTTGAGTAATTATAATCAACCCCTCTACTATGATTTTTTTACACGTCCGCCCTAATCGTGTCAAATTCAACAGAATCTTCTAGATCCATAGAATGTTCTCTAGTTTGTACTTGTTTTGTGAAAAAAATACAGTTTTTGATGCACCACAATCTGATATTTACAAGTCAAGAAACGCATGTTATAAATCATCTTGTTTAAAATGTGGAGTTTGAATAGGATAAATGGTATCAACTGAAGAATATTCTACTTAAGCTAGAAGATTCCACTAAATTTGAAACCACAAATGTGCACATATAAAAAAATTCATAGTTGATGGGTGACTGTAATTACCCAAACATGAGGGACCTTAACATTATCTTAGGGGTAGACGTAATTTGAAAAAAAAAACAATCAAAGCACAAACTCACATGGTAACCTTAACAGTACAAGTGAATAAAAATAATAATTAAATTCCATCAAATTTTTTTATTTTTAAAAAAATATTTAAAAGTAAATTTGATCTCTGGTTCTGTGTTTCTATGCTTTAATCGAAGTTCACGTGATGGTGGGGGCAATTTTTTTTTTGGGGTTGTTTTGTTTTGAAGTTTTAAAAATGGGGTTATTTTTGAAGTAGTAATTAAATTGGTGTTGGCCGCCACCGGGAACGGCGGCATCGGACGGAGACGCCACCGCCGGTGGCGGCACTGGGAGGAGACGCCGCCACCAGTGGCGTCTTCTACTTTTTAAATTATTATTTTAATATTTTAATATTTTAATATTTTAATATTTTTTAATATTTTATTATTTTAATATTTTAATATTTTATTATTTTAATATTTTCTTATTTTATAATATTTTTATTATTTTATTAATATTTTAATATTTTCTGATTTTTAATTTTTTTTACAAATAAAACAATTCTAACTACATTTTATTAAATTTATTACATTTTATCAATTAGATTTATTACATTTTATCAATTAGTGTTAAATTAATCAGTGCATATATTTATCTAATCAACACAAAAAAATATGTAGACAAAAACAAAAGGAGTTTCTAGAAAATAAAAGAGTTATATAAAATAAATAGGTTCAATAAAAGAGTTATAAAATAAATAGGTCCAAAATGAGTAAAAAGACAAAATGAGTACAAGAAAATAAAATTGGCACTATGAAGTCAGTGCCTATGTGAACCAGTGCCACATGCAGGTGCCCGTCTAGTCCTACGCTGCCTACCATCTCGACGAATGTCAGGATCTGCCGGTACATCATCAACAAACTTGGTGTCATCCGGTGGATATGGAACAGGGGAAACATTATACTGTGGTCGGATCCGCTCTTGGGGACTTGAGTAGTTGAGTATCCCAAATTGAGCTCCAAATGTGGACCCCATGAAGAGAACTGAGTATCAATAGCAGGAGGATGTGGGGTAGCTAGAGAGTCGGACCATGGCATATCTGGAATGTAATCATTCGTAGATAGACCAACTAAATCTGTAAATATGGGTACCTGAGATGTAGACGCACCGAATATATCCATAAATCCATGTGTAGTAGATAAATCGTCCATACCTCCATGCACAGGAACAACTGCATAAAAGGGTGTATGGGAAGCAAATGGACCGACAACATCTCCAGATGGAGGTACCCGAGATGTAGATGCATAATAATTCCCCTCTCTTGTCTGTCTCACGTCATCCTCAGTAGCTCTTTCGGTAGCGTTGGACCTTCTTCTGGTATTTATTTTATATAACTCTTTTATTTTCTAGAAACTCCTTTTGTTTTTGTCTACATATTTTTTTGTGTTGATTAGATAAATATATGCACTGATTAATTTAACACTAATTGATAAAATGTAATAAATATAATTGATAAAATGTAATAAATTTAATAAAATGTAGTTAGAATTGTTTTATTTGTAAAAAAAAATTAAAAATCAGAAAATATTAAAATATTAAAAAATAATAAAAATATTAAAAAATAAGAAAATATTAAAATAATAAAATATTAAAAAATATTAAAATAATAAAATATTAAAATATTAAAATATTAAAATAATAATTTAAAAAGTAGAAGACGCCACTGGTGGCGGCGTCTCCTCCCAGTGCCGCCACCGGCGGTGGCGTCTCCGTCCGATGCCGCCGTTCCCGGTGGCGGCCAACACCAATTTAATTACTACTTCAAAAATAACCCCATTTTAAAAACTCCAAAACAAAACAACCCCAAAAAAAAAATTGCCCCCGTGATGGTGTTTAGTACCTGCGTTGTGCTAAAAACAAGAAGAAAAAAAAACATTTTTAACCAAATACAAAATACTCAATAGTTTTTAAATTCTAATATTAATCTCATATTTAATGTTTTTATTTTAATTATCATTTAATTAATTAATAGGTTTGAAGAATATGCAAAGATTAAATGCACCACCAATCACAATTTATGAATGTGAATATATGAAGATATTAAAAATGGGAAATGGTAGAGAAATTAATTTACAATCACAGATATGGATTTCAATTTATGTCCCTTCAGTTATATACTTTAATATTCTTTGCCAAATTAATTAATTGCAATCATTTGTTTACTGTCAAGTCCTAATTAAATATATATTAAAAATGTATAATTGCATATCCAAGAAAAATAAAATTGTTTTACTAATAAATTAAAAAAAAGGGAAAATTGCAAAGACCCCCTGAGGTATGGTCAAATTACAAAAATACCCCTCTTGTTTAGATAATTACAAACACCCCCTCAACTCCTCAAATTTAAAGGAATCTTCGAGATTATATGGAATATTATCACTTTTGTACCCGTTTTATCCAATTCAATTTTTACATTATGAAGCAAGATGATCATAATATGTGATTTTTTAGCTTGTATATATCAGTTTGTGGTGCATCGAAAACTGTATTTTTACACAAAACGAGTACAAACTAGAGCACATTCCACGGAATCTAGATGATTATGTTGAATTTGGCACCATAAGGGTGGAGGTGTAAGAAAAAATCATAGTTGAGGGAGGTAGATGTAATTATCCAAACAAGAAGGGGATATTTGTAATTTGACCATACCTCAGGGGGTCTTCGTAATTTACCCAAAAAAAATTATATATAATACTTAAAAAAGTACGTAAAAAGTAAAGTTAAAAAAGAAAACCATTTAAAAGCGGGTTGCTGTCATAAAATTGTTAACTGTATTCCATTTCGGCGGCTCAGTCGACTCTCACTTTCGTGGCTCCTTCCTCTCCTTCCCCCAAATACCCCTTTCGTCTCTCTGTGGCTTTTTTACTCTTAATTATCTTCAAACTTTTTTTTTAATCGTCATCTTGTTGTTTTCTTCCAATCTCAGTTTACCTAATTATCGTTGTGTATGTTAATTTTACTGATTTGATTTTTCAATTTTTTTTTTTGTAATTATTGAAGCTAAGTAAATCACTGATTTTTCTTTTTGCTGCGGTGTCGGAACTATTTCCGTGACCTATTTTTTTTTTTATTTGTAAATTTGTAATTGGGGATAGCTTTGATCTGAAGAAGAATAGTTGCCGGAAATTATCTTTGTATGTATAAACTGTTGGAAAGAGGTCAAAATCAGTTCATTTTCCGGTGATGTGATGGCGGATAGCCGGCGCTACGCACTGAATGCTCAATTAGGTGACCTTTTTTCTCTAATTTTTTTTCAATATTATATACTGTCAATTTTGTTTTTTTTTTTTTTTTTTTTTTGTTGATTTTTTTTTTTGGTTTAATTTAAATTCGCTGGGAAAATTTGATACATGCGATTTTATCATTTTACATTTGTACGGATTTTTTATGCTGAGTTGCAGAAGATTGAGTTTCGATTATCTGAGCAGAGAAATGTGGTTATTGATTGTCGTAAAAATTTACTTTCGTCTTGTCTTCGTATGTTTATTATACCCACGCAAACATGAACCCTAACCCCCTTTCATTTAGTTCATTCGAATACTCATGATGTAAAGTGATTGGTTTAGGGATTTTGCTGGGTGTGTCAAATTATTGACATTTTTTCATATATCTTACGAGTTTAACATAAAATCAGTTTTTCGATTATAGGCATCATTAGTTGCTTCCACTCGCCAAACACTACTTCGCTTTTCTTTTCGTTCCTCACTATAAATTTCTTGGAGAGTAATTGCAATGTTATATATAATATAAATCATAGTCAATCTATCCAATATTATTAGAGGTTTTATTATGCATGTGTTTATGAAGTACACACCATACAAGAAAGTGAAAAGAATTAACGAACGTCTATGTCAGCTTAGACAAGACAATGAATATTCTAGAATCCGGAGACAAAGATATTTAGGAACTATCTCAGCCAAATAGTATCCGAGACATTTGTTTTGAATTTGAGTTCCCTTATTATTAATCCTTTTAAAGATCCCGTTATATTGGCTCAAAGTCTCGTCAAAGTCCCGGTAAATAATAGATAAAGTAGAGTTAAGTGGTGTCATCATTCTTTTAGTTGTTGTTTCGCTTACAACTGATATTTCAAGATTCATGCACTGAATTGCTATTTTATTGCAGATATCGAACAGATACTTTTGGAAGCACAACATCGGTGGCTGCGTCCTGCTGAAATTTGTGAAATTCTTCAGAATTATAAAAAATTTCGCATTGCTCCGGAACCTCCTAGTAGACCCCCAAGTACGATTTCTTTCAAGTCTTTTCTTCTTATAGCAAACAGTTTAAAATAATTTATATTGGCAATGAATAACTCTTCTTAATGGATTAATGGAACTAATAAGTTTTCCGATTGGGCAGAGAATAAAATAATAATGGGCATTTGGAAGAACTTTTACTCTTTATTAGTACATTGAGATTCAGAATCTCGTTTCTATTTTTGTCTTTCTTATGCTCAGTTCCGATATATTCTGCTTCGACTAATCTCCTATCCTTCTCGACCAGATGGTTCTCTATTTCTTTTTGACCGGAAGGTGCTGCGGTATTTCCGGAAAGACGGCCATAACTGGCGAAAGAAGAAAGACGGAAAGACGGTGAAGGAAGCTCACGAAAGGCTCAAGGTAAGTGTGCTTACAGATCTCACTCCGTCCCGATAATATTTTGCTTTGCTAGTTCGGGTATGGATAACTCGAGTTGCGGTTTCTGTTGCACTCTTGAAAGGTGTAACGATACTTCGTAAATGACGTATCTCGTCCGTTTCAGGCTGGAAGCATTGATGTACTGCATTGCTATTACGCCCATGGAGAAGATAACGAAAATTTTCAAAGACGCAGCTACTGGATGCTTGAAGAGTAAGCTTATTAAAATATACTCGAAATTTTTGTCCGAGAAAAACATGAAAATGATGCAATAGCATTTTTATTGATTTTTCTTTTCCGTTCAGCTTTTTTCCTCGGCAGATTCTGATTTCTTTTTCGTTTTTGTTGGCTATTCCTGATTCAGGGAGCTATCGCATATAGTTC
>NW_012194805.1:621000-638049 GCF_000504015.1 Erythranthe guttata | reverse complement strand
GTTTTATACGTCATAAAATTTTCAAGTAATAAGTATGATGTAAATTTCATCAAAAAAAAAAAACTTTTTCCCATGAAAAAAGTCCATTTGACTGCAAGGTGAGATCAGTTCTCGACTGTGAATATGGGAGTGTCGTCTTTTTTACTTGAATGTTCTAATGTGGTGTTTGTATGACTAACAGTTTACTGCTATGACAGATAATTATCGAGGACAGATGCCAGCTGTCCCTGGTATGAATTTCGGATCAGTTATGCAAGGAGAAAAAAATAAAAATCCAATGGATAGTGGTTTAACGTACGAGCTTCACCAAAACCTCGAGTTCCCATTGTGGCAAAACGTTGTCGAAAGCAGTGCTGTCAATTTTCAGCAATCGCTTCCATCGACCCAAACAAGTACTATGGGCATCATGCCCGGACAAGAAAATGAACTGCTGGATCAAGTTTTTACGAATTTGATCAGAAATAAACGGGATTCCGGAAATCATTCTGATGGTTTGGGAGATTGGCAGGTATTCAATGTTTGAAATGATTATGTGTATTACGTCTGCATCCCGTTTTTTTTTTTTTTTACAATTAGTAGTGGCAAAACATGATTTCAAGATTCAATCACCCAAATTAAATTTCCGACACCAAGTTTTGTCTAACAGGCTTTCTTGTTTTGAAACTCTTGACAGGCTCCGTATCGTGATTCCTTGCACATATCAAATTGGTCCATGGATCAGAAGCCAGAAGACAACCTGAATTTAGGACAGAACACCTATTATACATCCTCGAGACAGCCTCCGTTGTACGATCATACTACCAAACTAGACGGCGTCAGCCAAGCAGAATTGTGCGGCTCGATGGGTCTTTCTAATATATATCCACCCGAACAAAGCGGGCACCCTATGGAAAACGATTTCCAACTACACGATTTGAATGATGTAGAAAGTTCCATAAAATCAGTGTACGATAGAAACGTAAATGTCGAGGATAAAACCAGTTATCCAGCATTGAAACAGCCTCTATTGGACGGCGTTCTTCTGCAAGGTCTGAAAAAGCTCGATAGTTTTGATCGTTGGATGAGTAAAGAACTAGGTGACGTCACCGAGACAACTATGCAACCTAGTTCGGGGGCATATTGGGAAACTGTCGGAAACGAAGATGGAGATGCTTCTGGTATCTCCAATCAAGTTCCTTTAGACAACTATATTCTCGCCCCCTCTCTCTCTCAAGACCAGCTTTTTACCATTACCGACTTCTCCCCTAATTGGGCATATTCCGGGTCGGAAATCAAGGTATGTTATTATACAATATTCGGCCTTTTTCACTTCTCCCCTCTATAAAAGTTCCGAGATATCTGATGAATTATATTGTTCTTTCTTCTATACTCTTGTTGATCAGGTCCTTGTTTCCGGAAGATTCTTGAGGAGGCAAGAGGAGGTTGACAAGTATAAATGGGCTTGCATGTTTGGCGAACTGGAAGTTCCCGCAGAGATTGTAGGTGACGGTGTTCTTCGGTGCCACACGCCTTCGCACGACGCCGGAAGGATCCCGTTTTATATCACGTGTTCCAATAGGTTAGCATGCAGTGAAGTACGTGAATTCGATTTCCGTACTAGGTCTGTTCAAGATGTCGATCTTATGGACGGCGGCGGAACAATTACTTCCGATGAAACTCATCTCTACACGAGATTCGGTAAATTGTTGTCTCTTGAATCGGGCACCCCCAAAAACTCCTCCGTCCACAGCAATGCAGCTGAAACCTCACATTTATGTAGTAAAATCAGTCTGTTGCTAAAAGATGACACCGAGTGGGAACAAATGTTGAACTTTAGTAAACAGGACGAGTGTTCGGCAGATAAGATAAAGGATCAGCTGCTACAAAAGCTTTTAAAGGAAAAGCTGCACGTTTGGCTTCTAGAGAAGATTGCCGAAGGTGGAAAAGGCCCTAATGTACTAGACGATGGAGGCCAAGGGGTGCTGCATTTCGCGGCAGCTCTAGGTTACGACTGGGCTATACCACCTACCATAGCTGCTGGGGTCAGCGTCAATTTCCGTGACGCAAATGGATGGACTGCGCTTCACTGGGCAGCATATTACGGCAGGTAAGAGTTGCCGACTTTTAACGTTGATTTCGGATAATTTTTTAGCATTTGTTTGTGCTGAGTTCTGTGTGTTGTATTGTCCCAATTACGAAATCATTTAAATCCAAATTTACGTCCTTTTATCGGAATCAGATTTCGGATTTTCAATCAACTTTATATCCATCAACTTACTTATGTTTATTCTCGTTTTCTCCGGTTCAACTTGCAATATTAGAGAGCGTACTGTGGGCTTTCTCATCTCTCTCGGTGCAGCACCTGGCGCATTGACGGACCCCACTCCCATATATACTTCGGGACGACCTCCTGCAGATCTGGCGTCGAGCAACGGTCATAAAGGCATTGCCGGTTATCTTGCGGAATCTTCCTTGAGCACCCACCTATGGTCGCTCGACTTGAAGGAATCTAAAGAGAGTGATAGTAACACCGTGGAAACAGTTTCCGAGCGGATCGCGACTCCAGTTGGTTACGGCGATCTGCCTCACGGCCTGTCGATGAAGGACTCGTTAGCCGCTGTGCGTAATGCAACGCAAGCCGCGGCTCGTATCCATCAAGTCTTTAGAGTACAGTCGTTTCAAAGGAAGCAGCTCAAAGAGTACGGTGATAATGAATTTGGAATGTCGGATGAGCGTGCTATTTCAATTGTAGTTGGAAAGACCAAGAAAACGGGAAAGCACGACGAGCCAGTTAATGCTGCTGTGATACGGATACAGAACAAGTTCCGCAGCTGGAAAGGTAGACGAGAGTTTCTGTTGATACGTCAGCGCATAATTAAAATTCAGGTATCCTTTATCTTTTCTTCCAATACTATATATTATAGGAGGTGCTAAATGTTGTTTCAATTTTACTGGTACCGTTTTGACCTCAAATGTGATTTCGACCCTTTTACAGTCGGAATTTGGCAAAACTTTAAACACCAAGTTTTTAGTCCTTTGAGTTGGCTTTCTAATCCAATTTGAATCAACTAGATTGGATGTCGGATGAGAGAGATGCATTAATGAATGAATGAACATTGGCTACAACTTTCATGTTTGAGTTTTCTAGGGTTCGGCTTGTAACTCATTCACGCATAACATTATCACCCGACATCCAATCTAGCTGTTTGAAGTTGTCTTACAAAGCAAACTTGAAGAACTACAAATTTGATGTTTTGAGTTTTGCCAAATTTGAACTGGAAAAGCTCAAAAGTCAAAATCACATTTTGAAGTCGGAACGGTGCCGATAAATTTTGAAATGTCATTTAACATTTCACACACACACGTATATCAGTAAATTTTCTTAAAAAAGGTTGAATGCCCGTTTCTAATTTTGATATTTTTTTTACGAAAGGCTCATGTAAGAGGACACCAGGTGAGAAAGAACTACGGAAAGATAATCTGGTCGGTCGGGATATTAGATAAGGTAATTTTGCGGTGGCGAAGGAAAGGAAGAGGATTGAAAGGATTCAAGCCGGAAGCAGTTGGTGCTGCTGGCACGAGCATGGTTGAAACCGAAACGAAAGAGGATGATTTTGATTTCCTAAAAGAAGGTAGGAAACAAACAGAGGAGAGGCTGCAAAAGGCTCTTGCTAGGGTTAAATCAATGGTTCAGTACCCGGAAGCTCGGGATCAATACCGCAGGCTGCTGAATGTTGTCTCGGAAATGCAGGAAACGAAGGTACACGTCGTACCTTACTTTTATAATTATAAGGGTAAATTACACCAGCACCCCTGAGGTATGCTTAAATAACTTTAAGGTCCCTGTGGTATCAATAATTACACTCACCCCCCTGAAACATAGTTAGAAACTCTAATGGGATAATGAATTGAATGCGTTATTCCGATATAGTTCTAACGTACTATTAATTTTAGCTAGTGGTGGAGACAACATAGAGGTAGGGGTGACATGGCTCCCCCAACATTTCTTAAATCACCCGTAACTCTTTGTTGTCTCCACCACATCCTGAAACAAATAGTTCGTTAGAACTCTATCGGAATAATGTATCCAATGCATTATCCCATTAGCGTTTCTAACTATGTTTCAGGGGGTTGAGTATAATTATCGATACCACAGGGACCTTAAAGTTATTTTAGCATACCTCAGGGGTGTTGGTGTAATTTACCCTAATTATAATGTGCATCCTCTCGAATTTTGCATGTGGTGAAATATGACTTGATCTTTCTTGATTTATCGTGCAGGCTGTGTACGAACAGAAGCTGAACAATCCCGAAGTTGATTTCGACGATGATCTAATTGATTTTCAATCTTTGTTGGAAGATGACACCTTCATGCCATCACCTTAGACTTTTTTACCCAAAATCGCCACATCAAGAAAGAAACAAAAAAAAAAACCCGGTAAATTTGTGTGATTATAGGTTTCACGGGTTGACGACTGTTATATATATATTTTACTATTACTTGGCCGATTGATTTAATCGTACAGTATGTCGTGAATGTTACTGATGGTAGAATAGGTATTTAGAGTGTGTTCATGTCTCTTAAAGATCTCTGATGGAATTGATAGTGCTAATGTGAACTTTCATTTATTTACATATATATATAATATATATCTATATTTTTAAAGTGAAGTATTTTTTTATATATATTTTTTATTTCTCTGTACATTAATTGGTGTAATCGGGAAATACTTGTCGTGCCAGGTGATGGGGTCCAAAGGACGACGGATTTTGACTTTTGGTTCAAATGAAAAATAAATTTCAGAATCTCAGCAAATTACAGGCAGTATAGAAACGACCTCTCAAATAGGCAATAAAATTTTCTGGTTCAGCTCATATTTTGTTATTTAATCTAATCTTGATATTTTATTTAGGGAATTGCTTTTTGCGGTTTGAAAATTGCTATTTGCGGTTTTTAATAAAATCCCCTAAAAAACACTTTATTTCACTAAAACCCCAAAATATTCCAAAAAAATCCAAAAACCCCCCCTAAAACGCGTAAAAGCCCAACTTGGGCGCCCATTTATGCAGTGCACCCCCAAGTTGGGCGTGCAAGCTGCATTTGGGCGCCCGAGTTGGGCGTCCAGTGCAAATTTTTTTTTTTTTTTTTTTTTTTTTTTTTAAATGGTCGAACGCCCAAGATGGGCGCCCAAGGCGTGTACGAACGCCCGGATCCGGGCGTTCGATCATTTTTTTGCGGAAAAAAAAAAGCCCTATAAATCGATTTGTAGAGCTTTTTAACATGAAATTGGTTCCGTAATCGACCTACCCAATGCATATTACACATAAAAGAGTCGAAATTACATCAAAAAATCGAAGCCCAACCCTTCTTCAAGCTTGATTTCGAATTTTCGAAATTTTTTTTTCTTTTTTTTTGCTATTTGCAGTTTTGGGGGGTTTTTTGATATTTTTAAAAGTTTTGGGGGGTTTTGTTAGAAACCGCGAATAGCAATTTTTTGACCGCAAATAGCATTTCCGTTTATTTATTGGGTGACGTAATAACAAATTTCAAAAAAATTTCTTTTGTTGGGTAATTACAATCATCCCTCAATTATGAATCTTCTTAGACGTTTGCACTTATGGTGTAAAATTAAACAGTCTCCTAGTTTGTACTTGTTTTGTGCAAAAATGTAGTTTATGATTCACCATAATCTGATATTTACAAGTCAAGAAACACATTTTATGATCATCTTATTTTAAAATGGGAACTCAAATGTGATAAAACTCGTACAAACTGGAGAATATTTCATGTAATCAACAAGATTCGACTAAATTTGACACCGCAAGAGTGGACATGTAAGAAGATTTATAGTTGAGGGGTGCTTATATTACTCAAACACGAGGAGTTTTTGCGTAATTTAACCTTATCGCAGGGAGGTGGCCGTAGCTTACCCTATTAGAATCATAAAAAAAATGATTGAATCATAAAAATTAAGTAAATTACTAAAACCCTATTGAACTTAGGCTAAATAACGAAGAATACCAACCTATCCGTAATTACCAATATCCCCTATATCTAAATGTTGAACGAGTTTTTTAACAGCACATGTAGTACCCTAAACTTTGCAAAGTCGATTCCTTGAAATAAAAAAGATTTCATGAAAAGTCCACACCGTAGGGGGTTGGTGTAAGACGAAATCAAACATCGGTATGGTTTTGGTGATTAGTAATTACAAACAGGTGGATGTGATTTTCGTAATTCAACCTAAGTTCGGTGAGTTTTCGTAATTTACCCTAAAAATTATATAAAGTGAAATATTGAAACAAATCGTTTATTCGTACGCATCTAATTTACTGCGCCATTAAAACACATTAATACATTCTTCAACAGTTTCACCATCTAAACTCCGTCCCCGCGAAATGGAAGAAACCGAGCAGCCCACCCACGATTCCGCCGCCGCCGCCGCCGCCGAAGCCCTCGATCGTAAGCACTCGGCAATGGTGGAGCGCCTCTCGAACCGCCACCACTCCCGTCTCTCCGGCAAACCGGATCCCAGCTCCGCCACCTCATTCGAATCCACACAGTCGTTCCTCTCTCAGTTCTCTCAATCCAAATCCGCAATCGAATCGGACCTCACCGGAATCCGCCACCACTCCGACCCGACCCAGAAACCCGACCTGGAATCAATCTCTCTCCAAATCTCCGCCCTAGAGAAGCTCGTCGCCGAGAGCTCCTACTTCCTACCCCCCTTCGAAATCCGCACCTGCCTCAACACCATCGGCCACCTCAGACAAACCCTAGATGACGTCACCTCCATCGTCATCCCCAAGAAGAAATTCTCCTTCAGGAACAAACCCTCCAAAAAGACAACCACACCAATTCCACCTCAAAACGACGCAGTATTCATTGAGCCGGAGAAAAAGCCAGGGTTTAGGGATTTGAATCCCGACCATGGGTTCAGAAACAGAGAGAACGAGGTACTAACAAAGGAATTCAACAGAAGCGATTCGGAGATTCAAATCGGAGAGTTCACATTGTCGGATTTGAGGGGTTGCGAAATTCGATTAAAGGGTTGCTTAAGGGCATTGTTTATGGATAAGTTGATTAACTGCAAGGTTTACGTAGGGGTGGTTATGGGTTCGGTTTTGATCGAGGGAGCAGAGGATTGCGTGTTCGTTTTGGGGGCGCATCAAATTAGGATTCATAATGCGAAAAATTGCGACTTTTATCTTCGAGTGAGGAGTAGGCCTATAATCGAGGATTGTAATGGTGTTAGATTTGCTCCGTATTGTTTGAATTACGAAGGAATCGAGAAGGATCTCACGGAGGCGAATCTCGGTGTGGAAAATGGGAATTGGGAGAATGTGGATGATTTTCGTTGGTTAAGAGCATTGCAATCTCCCAATTGGTCGGTTTTGCCGGAAAACGAGCGTATAAGTATGGTTGATACATCGAATTTGGGAAACGTTTATTGAGGATTCTTTGCTAAAGAGGTATATTATGATTTGAAAAAGTTGATGTGTATTTATATATAGAGGTATACTTAATTTTCTTGATTTTTACAGGCTGAAACTTCGAGAATCGATTGCAGGTTTTGTGTCTGATATGCAGAGTGATGGATTTTACCTTGTGAGTGAAGTTCTATTCATAATTCTTTGTTATCTTTTTTTTCGTTTCCTTTGTATCTGAATCTTGTTATATGTTAACCTTGTAACTAATTCAATCATTAAAACGAAGTCTTCTCTTACTTGAATATGAATTACTTGAAGACGAGAAGCTTCCTAATGCTACATTATGTTCGTTATATATATTCGAAGGCGAACACCTATATATGTGTTTGTACTTGGTGGTGATGAATTTTTGAAATTTCTTGTGATAAATTGACACTGAGGAGTGGCCTTAGTTTTCTTGAATTTGTTATTCCTGGACTTTGTGGTGTTTGAGCTCTTGTAATAACTCTCCTATCGAGATGTGTCGTTCGAATCAATGTTGTAAGAAGTGTCATTTGTTGCTAGCTTTTTCTTACCAGCACTTCGGATGTTTGAAAATGACTGTCAATAAGAAAAATCGGAGATTGGAACACGCGGGATTCACAATGAAAAATTACCGTTCCAAACTTAGAAATATTCGGATTGGGATCGTCGTATTTTGGAATTCTGAAATAACATATTCTTTACTATAAATTTTTTTTTTTTTTTTGAAGATTTCAGCATCTTTTAGCAAACCAACTATGCTATGATATATATATATATATATATATATATATATATATATATATATATATATATATATATATATATATATATATATATATATATATATATTTGTGATTTCGCTCGACTATTAAGAAAATAGTGAAATAATTGGTAGATGAACAATTTATTTAGTACTTGTGAATAAACATCTTCAATACTGTATTTTTTAGTGTTAAAAAATGTAAAAGGAGATTTGACGATGTCTAAGTATTTTTAGCGAAAAACGTGTGCTATAGTATACAATTTTATGTGATTTTGCTTGACTATTAAAAAAGGATGCAAGCCCGTTTTTTTATAAGTTCAAACCCACATTAAGGGATTTATTAGTTCAAACCCATAAATTAATTTAATTTTATTATAGCGAGACCAAAGAGGACGAATATACCCTTATCATTAAATAATACCTAAATACAAATTAACCCTACTTTTTTATTTGTACAAAACCTAAAAGTAAAAAACTCAAAAGAAAAAAGAAAATACGCAAAAACAAAACTGCCTCACGACCTTGGCAGAAGAAGACCGCCGCACGTATACAGCAGAACACCACCGCACGCCACCGCTCAAGACTGCCGCACGACCACCACCAGACCGCCGGCGACGATCAGCAAGCCACCACCACCGCACCATCACCACCACCACCAACAAGTAAGGCCCTCTTATGAAACTTTTGTTTGTACATACGAAAACATCAATCGAGCATAAATTCTTGATAAATATGTGTGGATGAACATTAATCTATACTTATTTCTTGTTGGGTTGCAATGATTTAGATTTTTTTTTTTATTCTTCGTTGGTTCCGGAAATCGGTTTATACAAACCGATTTATTTAACACAAATCGGTGTTATGATGCCGACATTTGTTCAACAAATCAGCTATAGAAATTCGATTTTACAAAAAAAAATGGCGTTGTAATGTTGATTAATGATTACAAAATCGGGTTTAGTATACCGATTTTTTTCGTTTTTTTTTTCTTTTTTTTTTTATATTTGAGCAATTGATTTTTTTTAAATGTTTTTCAGTGGAACCTCAACCTCCTCGTGTACCGCCGACCGTCTCAAACCGCAAACGAAAGGAAAATGCTCGAAAGAGCAAGGTGGAAAAGCCAAAAAAAAGGTGTACTCCTTTTAATCCTCCGGGTCGACGCACTCGGACCGATGAAGGTGCTTCTTCAGCAACAACTACAACGGCCCCCGCACTCGCTCTGTCCGCTCCACCGGCCTCGACCGTGGAAGTTGGTGCTTCGAGTAGTCAACCGAACGCATCGCAAGGTCCGTAAATAGCAGATTTGATCCCAAACTTCAAGGATCACATTTCTTACCGTATACTTTCCGGAGACGAGCGTGAAGATTTCAGAACCCATAACCACACGAAGAAGTTGGTTCATTTCAGAGGCTATCTCGAGGGCCGGCTTGATGCCACTTGTCACTTCGTCGTACAATGCTATAGATGGTTATCTATTGAGGGCATTTGTGGAAAGATGGCATCCTACCACATGCACGTTTCGTTTGCCTGTTGGGGAGATGACCATCACTCTCGATGATGTCAGTACACTGATAGGGCTTCCAGTTGTTGGTCGTGCGGTAGCTTCGAATCAATTGCGACAATCTAATACGTGGGGAAAGACGTATGTTGCAAAAATGCTAGGTGTATACCCTGATTCGGAAGCTATGGGAGCTTGGGAGAGGACATTGAAATTGGGATGGTTACATCGGACCTTCGGCAAGATTACCGCGAGGGACTGTGAGATGAAAAAGTTATACGCTACTAGGGCGTATCTTTTGTATCTCTTAGGTTGCACAAGTTTTGTGGACAAGACGGGCTCGTTGGTCAGCATTGAGTGGTTGCAGTTTCTTGAGAATGTGGATACTATTGGCGAGTATGCTTGGGGAACCGCGTGTTTATGCTTCTTATATCGCGCGTTGTCAAAAGCGTCGAAGGCTACAACTGCGCAACTGAACGGATACTTGACGCTTTTTCAGGCGTGGATTTACGAGCATTTCCCATCCTTCAATCCAACATTCCGGCCACAGTTTGAGGGGTACTTGGCCAACCGATGGGTGTATCCGAAGAATTCGACGACAATTGTGGAACGAGCACGGCATTTGCGTTTGATGTTAGACGAGTTGAAACCGGATGAGGTAAATTGTCAATTGTTTGTTAATATTTTTTTTTCGATTTTTGAAGGAGTTAATATTAAACATATTCGCGTAGGTTATATGGGACCCATATTTCGAACTTCGTGATCGTTTCCCGATGCCCGAATCGGCGTGGTTCAGCGGAATATTATCTTGCTTAGACTTCTTGCAGCCACACCATCCAGATAGGGTATTGCGCCAGTTTAGTCGGGTCCAACAAATACCGGGGTGTCCCTACATGTCCGAAACTATGGCGAAGCAATACATGGTGAAGAGATACATGTCACGTGATAATTTTGAAATGTCATTTGTCCCATTCCACGATAAATGGGATGAGTGTTGCTTGGATGCCGAGGCGAGATCGACTCCGGTACTTGATGGGCATCCCGATACGTCTTCTGCGTATATGGATTGGTTTAGAGAGCACACTCTTACTCGCCTTAGTACCGCTCAGGCATCTCGACCACATGCACCACGATCCAAAGCAGCTCGACCACCGCAAGACGATGGGACGGATCCACCACAATCAAGGGACATGAAGATCTTTGACATGGTTAAGGGAACTCTCACCAACGTACGTCAAATGGACGTTAGTGATGCTCATAGTGCAATGTGGTCGACGTTGAATGAGATCTTAGCATTATTTGATGAGACCCCATCGACCGTCCTACCGTCGTCATCAGCTCCTACACCGACATCTTCACCACCGCCACCATCGGCACCATCTTCGACTGTGGCCCCACCTGCAGACCAACCACGTAAGGTGTTTCAGAGGAGGACGGCGATGAAGAAGTAGTATTTTATATTTTATAGTATTTTGCCTAGACAATTTCATTATGCATAGTATTTATAGGTTTTATTTATCTTTTTTGGACTTGATCAATTTGATTGCAAATTGATTTTTATTTCATTTTGATGATTTTATTATGCTATTAATGATATATTTATCGCACATGATAGTAATCATACATTGAAAAAAAAATTTAAAAAAACAAAAAAAAAAACGAAAACAGATAGATATCGGTACTAGAGAACCGATTTTTCTTTACAAAATTGGTTTTCAAGTACCGATATATCAAGGTTTTTCCAAAAAAAATTAACAAAAAAACCGTGACATATCGGTTCTTGAACACCGATTTTTCATTAAACAATCGGTTTTCCTGTACCGATTTACAATTTTTTTTTAATTTTGGAAAAACAGAAAAATATCGGTGCTATATAACCGATTTTGCAACAAAAAATCGGTTTTCTAGAACCGATTTTTCATTTTCAAATCGGTTTTATAGCACCGATATATTTCTGTTTTTTTTTTTTTTTTTTTTAAACTTTGTTCTCATGGTAACTTTTTAAATTTTTTTTAAAACCATGAGATATCGGTTCTAGAGAATCGATATGTCATTGTTTTTCGCTTTTTTTTTTTTTTTTTATGTTTTTTCCAACTCGTAATACACATTATTCTAAGGTGTAATACAACTTTAGAGGTATGCTTCATACATATATATGTTACGAGCAATAATAATAATAATAATAATAATAATAATAATAATAATAATAATAATAATAATAATAATAATAATAATAATAATAATAATAATAATAATAATAATAATAATGATGATGATGATGATGATGATGATGATGATGATGATGATGATGATGATGATGATAATAATAATAATAATAATAATAATAATAATAATAATAATAATAATAATAATAATAATAATAATAATACGATTGTACCAACTATCTTAAACGATTGTACATCAATCACATTGTTTCACGGAAAATCTTTTACCATCTCGTCTTCACTTGCATATGTTAAATCTATGAAGGTTTCTTGCAAGGCTACTTCTTGACCAACTAACTTCCTAAACATTGTAATCCTTGATTCCATATCGGAAGTCTTCCAACCATCTGCTTTTTCATCATGGTATCGTCGCCAATAATCCGCTATAGGAGGTATATGACAATTCTTTTTCAGTACGACATGTACGAAGTGGTTGTTGTTTACGTAAGCTAGTCCATGCTCTCGTATCTTATCGGAGGGCAGCGGTTCACTGTTTAAGGGAAGGAAAGTGAGACATTGTTGTGGCGCTAAGTAGACGAGTACAATATTGTACGTAGAGCCAATGATATGACCCATATCGGGTAAGGACATCCAATACTCTCTTGTAGCATATTTTTCCAAACAACACAGTCGCGTTTCTAACGCAAAAATGTTTTCACGACGACGGTGCATCTTCAGGTATATTGCTTCGTTCTTATATAGCTCATTAAGCATGTCTCCTCGTACACGATTCCAATTTTTTTCTCCGAAACCCATCATCGATGCAACCGCTCGAAATCCACAATGACCATCTGAGTCGACATTCTTTATACTTTTTACATACGTCTGAAACATTGGATAGATTTGGTCAAGAAACAAAGCCTTGCCGTTGACTTTTCGACCCTGACAAATTAGAAAACGAAAGGAGTTCGGAGGGACAAATAAATTTAGCTAAACTAAAGAAGACGTTCAAATACTTACCGGCAACTTTCGTAATAAAATGGGTTTAGCCGACTCTTGTGACGGCATTAAATCCACTTTCATAGGTCGTGAAATTTTAGGATAAACCCACGTCACGCCTTCGAGCTTAATTATTGACAACGTATTAAAATTAACAATTTATCAAATCAACATCAACAACTCCAAAAATTGAAGATAAGTAATCGAATTTTACCTTAGCAGAACAACTATCATGTGTCGATGGTGGATACTCATGCCTCGATGGGTTGCGACGAGTTGATTTATCAACCACCTTTAACTTTTTTCCCGGTCGACCTCTAGTGGTGGCCTTTTCCGATGGCTCCATTGTAGATGTTCGTTGAGGATATACAATTTCGCTGAACTTGTTAGCATTTCGTTCCTTTCATCTACATCGGCCGATGCAAACCGTTTGTGCCATCCTTTCATGAGTTCGTCATCATTAGGAAGCTCTCCTTGACCAATAACCGGCTCCATACTCATATGCTTCCAAATGGAGCCTACTAATTCAAGTGGAACATGAGATTTCTTCTTGACAAACTCGCGAAGCTCGTGGTAACATGGTAGATCGTGTGTTGCACGGATAGCACATTCACATAGCATGTCACTGTTTGGAAGCAACTTTTGGGCTTTATCAAGCTCAATTTTTAGGTGGTCAAGGGCGCATTGCGAGACAGCTCCTCGAAGCTCACTATAGATTGGTTTCTTGAAACAGTGGAGGTATGTATTCTTGCTCTTCTCAAATGATGCCCTTATGTGATCATGTTGCGTCATAATACTACTGTTGATATGTTCATACACCTGAACAAATGTGCCAAGGCAATTGCCCATATCGCTCTTCAGCCGAGAGTGCGCACCCTCCGCCCGGTTTGAAGTGTAAGTACCGAAATGTTGATACTTTTTAGTCCATGCCGATACAAGCCTCTCCTTGTACGGATCCAACCATGATTTGGTAAGATATGCTATGGCATCCGGATAATCAACAAAAGTCCGTTGCATTTTCTCCCAATCTCTATTGAATATCTCTTCGGACTCCACTTCAATAAGAGTCGCCCAATCTCTATTAAACTGATTCCACAACTTCTCAGATGAGAACATCGCTTTACAGGTGGAATATATATTCTTGTTCACATGCCAACGACACAACAAGTGATGACTGGTTGGATATACATCTCCAATCGCTTTCATTAAACTCAATTCCCGATCAGTTACGATGCAATTAGGCGGAGGACAATTTCCGAGTATCTTCTCCAAACTTTGCAATGCCCAAACGTAGTTCTCCGTCTTTTCGTACTCCAAGTAAGCAAAGGCAATGGAGAACGTCTTGTGCGTACATGTAAAGCCAACAATCTCAAGTAATGGGAGTTTATATCGATTGGTTTTGTATGTGCAATCCATGATGAATACGTACGGATAGCTACGAGCTAACTTAACACAACTCGGATGAGTCCACACCATATCGATTACCTCTTTATTATTGTTAACTCTATGGTAGAAGGTACACTTATCTTTTGACAACCTTGCAAACAATTCTTGCATTTGAGTTCTTCCAAGTCTCTCTTTCAATTGCAATTTCTGACGATAATTGTAAATCGTCCTCATTCCAGTTACATTCCTCTCGTCCCTTATCTTCAATGATTTGAGAATCGCCTTCGGCTTTGCCATTGCTTTAGACATTCCTTCAACAAGTACCATCTCTTCTTTTGTTAGTCTCCCGGCATAAGAGTGGACGTGCAAGTTCTCAAAATCCGTGTGGGTGTGAGTACCACATTGAACTTTTAAATCCCACCCAACATTATCAGTATCCTTTCCTTGTTTTGTCCCCTTTAATCTAAATGTGCAATTACATTTTTTAGAACCCGTCCTCCTCTTTCCCTCTCCTTGGTCATCCTCACCGGCTTTCTTCTTCCCACGATATTCACCCGCACGCTCGCATGTGAGTATTACATACGGTCTTCTACGCCCTTTCAATCCCGGATTTGAAACGAAAGTGTTTATCACCATTCCGTGGCGTCTACCAACACCTTTAACCCACTCAAGTAGAGCTTCTCGTGTCTCAAATATTTGTTCGGTAGAAAATTCATCCGAATAATCCTCCATCAATCCCCTAGGTTGCTGCAAGAAAGTACGGGAAAACGGTCTTAAAAAACATATATAATAAAATCGGTTCTCAAAAACCGATTTTATGTAGTCTAAATCGGAATGATAACACCGGTTATAGACAAAAAAATCGGTTGTGTCATGCCGGTTTTTACTACACAAATCGGGTATTGAGTACCGATTTATATTCCAATAATCGGACTGCAGTTGACGATTTTCACAACAAAAATCGGTGTATAAATACCGATTTTTTTTGTCGTCGATTTTTTTTTCAACAAAAAAGAAAACGACCCAAAAGCAAAAATAAACGGTTAAAACATACCTTATTGTGTTCTCCACCCTCGTAAACCACCATATCATTGTTTTCTGGCTCCATCGTGAATGTTTGGTGTGTATTTGATAATTTCGACGTGTAGGGTTTCTTGGTGGCTTTGTGAAGAAGAAGGAGGAGATTTTTAAGTCGTGAAATAATAAAAGGAGATTTCTAGAGTTATGTATTTTAATTAGTCTTGCACAAAGGAAATATATTTTTTATTTTTTTAATATTTTGTATTTTTTATTTATTTTTGAATTTCATTAAGGGTAAATTAGTATTTTTATATTGGAGGTCTTGAACTAATAAAAATATGGGCTTGCATATAACGGCCGCCATTAAAAAAATAGAGAAATAATTCGTAGATGAACAATTTATTTACTACTTGTGAATAAATATCTTCAATACTGTATTTTGAGTGATAAAAAATGTAAACAAAGATTTGACAATTTCAAGTATTTTTAGCCAAAAACGTGTGTGTGCACATTTTTTTGTGATTTTGCTCGACTATAAAATTAATAGTGAAATAATTCGTAGATGAACAATATATTTACTACTTATGAATAAACATCTTTAATACTGTATTTTAGAGTGTTACAAAATGTAAACAGAGATTTGACAATTTCAATTATTTTTAGCCAAAAACGTGTGCTATATAGTGTACGATTTTTTGTTATTTTGCTCGACTATAAAAAAATTATGAAACAATTTTTTTTAATAACAAATTTAAGATGATTTAATTGTTTATTGCTTTTGGACAAACATCTTATATACTATATATATTTGAGTGTTCAAAAATATTATCGATTTAAAATCGACTACCAAACTCAGTACTCATATGTCATATCTGTATATCTTTATGACGTCATTGCAAATCTATCAAATAATTAACTGAAATGTTAAATGTCGTTTCAATTTTATTAATATTGTTTTGACTTTAAACCTGATTTTGACATATTTCAATTTTGATTTTGGCAAAATTCGAAACACGAAAACTGTAGTCTCTTGGGTTAGCTTTTTAATCCAACTTAAATCCGCTACATTGGATGTCGTGTAAAAGTTATGCATGAATGAGTCACATTTTTTATTATAGATACATCGTCAATACATCAAATTTGTAGACAGTATCCATTGATTCAAGTATATATTTCTCGTCTGACATCCAATTTTGGAATAGAAAACTAACTCAGAATACTACAAATTCTATTTTTCGGGTTTTGCAAAATTTGGAATAAAAAATAATCAAAATCACGTTGATGTCGAAACTGTATTATTAAAGCTCGAATGACATTTATCACATCCCAATAATTAAAGGGGTAGAGGTTGGTCTACAGCTATTAAGAAATTAACTACTAGAGTACCAACAAATAGCAAAACTTCTACAAATTAAGAAATTAGGGATTTTTTGGACACACTTAGCATATTACAGTTAAACTTCTAGAAATTAGTGCAGTCAAGACTCAAGCCTAGCAAAATTATATTAATTTAACAAAATATTAAATTAAAAAACTAATATTTTAGTAGCTTTTACTGAACCAGAACCGAAAAAAACTATTATTGAAGCAAAATTATTAAGTTTATCGAGATTCTATTGTAGTACAATACTGTATGTATTAATATTATATTACCAATTTACCATTAAACAAATGTTTGGAGATTCTAGCCCCCTAACTCTGGGTATAACAGTTGGGAAAAAAATGTATTAGGACCAAATATTATAATAACCAAAGTCAATAAGTTCAGTTTCAATCAAATTACA
>NW_012194805.1:589423-602357 GCF_000504015.1 Erythranthe guttata | reverse complement strand
GGGTTTGCTTACCTTCCGGAGCCGTGGTACTTGCTTAAGGTGCGTTACTCTTATTTTTCTTCTTCCATGGTTTTGTATTGAATTGTTTTATATTATTTTAAATAGTTTATTTCGAAAATAGCTGCTTAGTTTTCGATTATTTGTTGGGTTCATTTGATACTATTAATTTATTTATTTTATCTATTTCGAATTAGATTTTTATCTCTTTTAATTTTTTTTGTTTGTTATTTTTACTATGATTACTGGGTCTTGAATTGGTTCATAAATTGATTGATTCGATCCAGCCGGTGTTAATTTGATTGAGATGGACACAAGACGAAAAGTGGTGGGATACCGAAGACGAAAGTGTGACAGTTGTCATCAACTTGAACCTGAGCTGCCGGTTGGAGGATTACTGAATGACCGAAGGCGAAATCATCAAGTTTGATCGCGAGGCGGTCGATTTCCTCAGGAAAGCAGAGGCGGAGGATCCCTCCCGTGCGGAGATCCCCATACTAGTTACCATGGAGGTGCGCACGGTGCAGCCATGGTTCGCCGGAACGGAACAGTGCATTGTCGCGGACATTGCCGTTCCAATTCCGTTGCAACGTCGTGGCCGGAACGGACACATTTTAATTAAATTGCTAAAAAAATACAATATATTTCAAATATGTTTTTAATAACAACATTACAATTCAATAATATGCAAAATATTATTACGATTTCAAAAATAAATATTACAAAGAACATTATGAAAATACAAGCAATATTAATACAACATCCGTGATTGAGGGGAATCTCCATTCTCTAACGCGGCCACCACTATCTTATTATTTCATTTTTTTCCTTTTATGTTTTTTTCCCTTATTTTTTTTAGTCAAATTGTTTTTTTTTTATTTTTTTCAAAAAAAAATTCGTGTTCCGGCGTCGTTCCGGTGCCGTTGATTCCGTACTTCCTCAATATTGGATTCCCTAGAGCTGTGACGCATTGTAACATGCTGGACACCTTCCTCACGATTTTCGTGTTGGAGCCGCCGAGGAATAGGGTTGAGGATGTTGACAAGGGTTTGTTGATGATGGAGGTGTGTGGGATATGTACGCGGGCTCCGACAATCGGAGCGCAGATAACGGTGCTACCGCGGTGCAGTCATTCGTTTCATTCACATTGCATTGCTCGCCACCTGTTGGCCGACAACGACATCAAAACCAAGTTGTGCCCTTGTTGCAGATCTGTAGTCTATTATCCTAAAATGTCTTTCTATTTTTTTCTGATAATACTTGAGACTATGATTATTGGATCTGTTTTGCACTTTGACTTCCGAACAAATTTGTTTTGCACGTTTCGATATTTTAGTTTCAAGAAGAGTATTGATCATTTGAGTTTATAAACAAAGTTAAAGGAGTATTTATAACGTTTAAGCGTACATTTAATTAAATTCCTGCAAGTGTTGGGACCAAAAATGTTAAATGTACAAAGTTATTGCATGTAAAATTTAAATATGACAATTTAGAGGACTAAATCTTTAAGTAAGCCAAGATAGAGGACCAAAATTACAACTTCCATTTTCAAATTTACAGAACCTCATATGAAACAAATTACAATTTATATGGCTACATACTTTTATCTCACATCCAATAATATATCATCTCAATAACTATCTGCATGAAAAATTTGCCGGTGATCGAAGTTTTCCGACATTTTTCCATCAATACAAAACATACTAATGCCGATTTAATCACCATGTTTCGGCTCAACGGCTTACAAACATTCGTTCGATTCATAAAACTCCAAGCGTTTGATTTTAGAAAGTACCGGTTTTCAATCATACTCTCTCGATGGCTTCCACCTTCATAACCATAACAATCCTCCGTATTATAACTACTACAAAATAAGGACCTACCGGAATATTCTTGATCGACTTTTTTCCGTTCGATTTTCTTCTTCTCTTCTTCTACGTTTTTCTTCTTCTTCATCGGCTAATAAATGGGGTGGTACCTCCTATTCCATCTGTTCCCATTCATTTATATCGAAGCCTACTTCAAGATAGTTAGCTCCGGACATGGCTAGTGCTTCTAACGAAACCGACATTTTTTTTTGGCAAAAAATAGAAAAGGGCTTAAAATTCTGCAATGCAAGAAAAAGTAATTTTTGAATAAAAAGGGATTTTTTTTCTTATAACAAATGATGTTATACCAAAATTTAAAATTTGTTTGAATGTATGGAATAGGGTGGCAAGGGTGCAATATATATATATATAGATACAAGTTGGCAAATCATTATCAACTTTGATTTAATTTGGATAGAAAAGATTTTAATTAGCAAAATATTCATGTGACGGTCAACGTGTTGACTATGTTTTCTTCCATTGACATGATGCAAAGTTTGTAGAATTCAAGTACAAATTTGCGTTGATTGGACGCTATAAAAGCAGTCAATTGAAGAACGTGTGTTATTTATTAGAAGAAGCAAAGAAAATAAAGAATGGAAGTATATATAGCTAAGGTTAAATAACTAAATTTAATTTATTACTTGATGGTCAATTGCATTATGTTCTACAAGGTCACGAGTACAATATGCAGCAATTAAAAAAGTAAAAGACAAATACGAAAATAACATGTGAAATAAATTGGTACTATGGAAGATTAACCAGAGAAATTTCAACTTATATATGTTGAACAAGACTGTCAGTATACATTCTAGAGAGAGGGGGGTCACGGGAAATTTGCTAACATTTAATGTTTTTTGATAAAATTATAGGGTAAATTACGGTCACTCCTGAGATAAATTTAAATTACGAAAAAAAAATTCCTCTTGTTTGGGTAATTACAAGCAATTCCCTCAATTATGAATCTTTTAAGACGTTCACCCTTATCGTGTTAAATTCGACAGAATCTTCTAGATTTCGTGGAACGTTCTCTAGTTGGTACTCGTTTTGATGCACCGGCCACAATATGATATTTACAAGACAAGAGACGCGTCTTATGATCATCCTGTTTCAAAATGTCGAGCTCGAATGGGGTAAAACGAGTACAAACTTGAGAATATGCCACTTAATCTAGAAGATTCCACTAAATTTACACCGCAAGGATAGAAGTGTAAAAAGATTTATAGTCGAGAGGATTGTTGTAATAACCGAAAATTATATATAGATTCGTCTGAAATACTACGTCACATGAAAAAGAGATGTGTTTTGCTGACGTCTCTGTAGGGATTTGAAGTAATTTATTTTTCAATTTATGTTTAATAAGAAAAATAGTATAAATTAAACTAAATATATAGATAGAATCCTATCATCAATAAGAAAACACCAGTATCCTATTCCAATAAGAATACAATAACTTAATTACATATAAAATACATAATTTTGTTTGTTAACGTCACTTTGAAGATTCGGCGGAACTCAAGTATATATATATATATATATATACCCACGGCACACCCATACAAGAATATAATAACTGATACCTAAAGATAGTTTGCAAATTATAAAGAATGTCGTTTTTAGTTTCGCTAGAAGCTTTAGCCATGTCCGGAGCTGATTGTAACGAATTTGGCTTTGATATTGACGAATGGGAAGAGATGAACTCACACGTGCCACCTCATTTACTGGCTGAATATTTCGAAGAAGAAGTTTTTGAAGAAGACGTATTCGAAGAAGAAGAAGAGGAAGAGGAAGAGGAAGAGCATAAAGATGAACAATTGAAGAAATTACTACATAGTTTAGTTTATATTTTCCGTACAATACAATAGGTTACCGTTATTTGGGAGACTTTTTTTTTTAATTATTATTATCATTATTACCACCAGCATTTTTTTCCCGTACGATGCACGGGATATTATTTCACAAGTGAAAAAAGAAGAATTTATTTAATACGTAATAAGAAAATATAGTCCACTAACATAGTAGTGGACTATATTAGGTTTTTTTAAATCTTACATATTAAGATTTATAATCCAAATAAATACATTAAGATTTAACAAATCGAATTTCTATTTTTACCTCTTAAGATTTGTGATATATTGATGAAAATAAGAGGTTGATAATTGTTGAAAATTATTGTTAGACAATTAGTAAACAAAAAATATTAGAATTAAATAATTAATGAAGTACCACTAGGGTAGGTATCTTCACGGTTTAGTTTTAATTTTGATAGTTGTTAAAATTAAAATTATAGTTAGAAATTAGTAGAGAAAAAATAGTAAAAAATAAATAATTACAGAAATACCATTAGAGTTTTTTAGGGTTACCAAGCGTTTCTTTCTTTTATATATAAGATTACTAGCAATTTCTTCCCGTGCATTGTTTTTTAGGGTTACCAAGCGTTTCTTTCTTTTATATATAAGATTACTAGCAATTTCTTCCCGTGCGATGCACGGGATCGGATTTTAAAAGTGAAAATTTGATCAATTTAAAATTAAAAATCGAATTTTTATCTTTATTTCTTAAGATTTGAGATATACATATATTAATGAAAAATAGGAGATTGAAATCGGAAAGATTATTCACGGTTCAGTGTCAATTTTGATAATTGTTGAAAATATAATTAAAAAATTAGTAAAAAAAAATAGAAAATAAATAATTACAAAAATGTCATTAGGATTTCTTAGGGTTGCCCAGCGTTTCTTTCTTTTATATATAAGATTACTCGCATTTTCTTCATGTGCGATGCACGGGATCGGATTTTAAAACTGAAAATTTGATCAATGTAACAAATCGAACTTTTATCTTTATTTCTTAAGATTTGAGATATACATATATTAATGAAAAATATATAGGAGATTGAAATCGGAACGATTATTCACGGTTCAGTGTCAATCGGAGGGCAAATAACGGTGCTACCGCGGTGCGGTCATTCGTTTCATTCACATTGCATTGCTCGCCACCTGTTGGCCCGACAATGACATCAAAACCAAGTTGTGCCCTTGTTGAATGTCTGTAGTCTATTATCCTAAATTGCCTTTCTAGTTTTTTTTTTCTAATAATACTTTAGACTATGATTATCAGATTTGTTTTGCACTTTGACTCCCAAACAAATTTGTTTTGCCCGTTTCGATGTTTTAGTTTCAATAAGAGTATTGATCATGTGTGTTTATAAACTAAGTTAAAGGAGTATTTATAACTTTTAAGCGTACATATAATTAAATTCATGCGTGTGTTAGGACTAAAAGGTTAAATGTGCAAAGTTATTGCATGTAAAACTTAAATATGACAATTTAAAGGACTAAATCTTTAAGCAAGCCAACATAGAGGACCAAAATTACAACTTTCATTTTCAAATTTACAGAACCTCATATGAAACGAATTACAATTTATATGGCTACATACTTTTATCTCACGTGCAATAATGTATCATCTCAATAACTATCTGCATGAAAAATTTGCCGGTGATCGAAGTTTTCCGACATTTTTCCATCAATACAAAACATACTAATGCCGATTTAATCATCATATTTCGGCTTAACGGCTTACAAACATTCGTTCGATTCATAAAACTCCAAGCGTTTGATTTTAGAAAGTACCGATTTTCAATCATACTCTCTCGATGGCTTCCACCTTCATAACCATAACAATCCTCCGTATTATAACTACTACAAAATAAGGACCTACCGGAATATTCTTGATCGACTTTTTTCCGTTCGATTTTCTTCTTCTCTTCTTCTACGTTTTCTTCTTCTTCATCGGCTAATAAATGGGGTGGTACCTCCGATTCCATCTGTTCCCATTCATTTATATCGAAGCCTACTTCAAGATAGTTAGCTCCGGACATGGCTAGTGCTTCTAACGAAACCGACATTTTGCTTTTTGGCAAAATAAAAATAAAAAAGGGCTTAAAATTCTGAAATGCAAGAAAAAGTAATTTTTCAATAAAAAGGGATTTTATTTATATAACAAGTGATGTTATACCAAAATTTAAAATTTGTTTGATGTATGGAATAGGGTGGCAACTGGCAAGGGTGCAATATATATAGATACAAGTTGGCATATTATCATCAACTTTGATTTTAATTTGAATAAAAAAGATTTTAATTAGCAAAATATTCATGTGACGGTCAACGTGTTGACTATGTTTTCTTCTATTGACATGATGCAGAGTATATTGAATTCAAGTACGAATTTTCATTGCTTGGACATTTTAAAAGCAGTCAAATGAAGAGCATGTGTTAATTATTAGAAGAAGCAAAGAAAATAAAGAATGGAAGTTTATATATAGCTAAGCTTAAATAACTAAGTTATTTTATTACTTGATGGTCAATTGCATTGTGTGTTGATATGTTCTACAAGGTCACGAGTACAATATGCAGCAATTAAAAAAAGAAAAAGACAGGTACCAAAATAAAATGTGAAATAAATTGTACTATGAAAGATTCACCAGAGAAACTTCAACTTATATATGTTGAACAAGAATGTCAATATACATTGTAGAGAGAAAGAGGGGTCACGGGAAATTTGCTGACATTTAATGTTTTTTGATAAAATTATAGGGTAAATTACGGTCACTTCTGAGATAAAGTTAAATTACGAAAAAAAATCCCTCTTGTTGAGTAATTACAAGCAATCCCCTCCACTATGAATCTTCTAACACGTCCATCCTTATCGTGTCAAATTCAACATAATCTTTTAGATTTCGTAGAACATTCTTTAATTGGTATTCGTTTTATGCAAAAATGCAGTTTTTGATGCACCGGCCACAATCTGATATTTACAACACAAGAGACTCGTCTTATGATCATCTTGTTTCAAAATGTGGAGCTCGAACGGGATAAAGCGGGTACAAACTGGAGAATATTCCACTTAATCTAGAAGATTCCACTAAATTTAAAACCGCAAGGATGGACGTGTAAGAAGATTCATAGTTGAAAGGGTGTTTGTAATCACCCAAATTTATACGGAGATTCGTCTGAAATACTACGTCACATGAAAAAAGAGATGTGTTTTGCTGACATCTCTGTACGGATTTGAATTAATTTATTTTTCAATTTATGTTTAATAAGAAAAATAGTACATATTAAACTAAATATCTAGAATATTATCAATAAGAAAACACCAATATCCTGTTCCAATAAGAATATAATAACTTGTATATACAATAAATAATTACAATCATAATCTAATTATATAACGAGCAATCCTAAATAAATAACAATCGTAATAATGCTAATGTACATGTCAACTTGTTTGTTAATGTAGTCATAGTTGAATACGTCACTTTGAATTTTCAACATAACTCAACTATATATATACTAACAGCATACCCATGCAAACTACCCACAAGAAAAAAAGGCAAACTTTTATTACGTAAAGATACTTTTCCCTATTTCTTTTTTTTTATAATTTTATTTCAGAGGTTGCAAATTATAAAGAATGTCGTCGTTAGTTTCGCTAGAAGCTTTAGCCATGTCCCGAGCCGATTGTAACGAATATTGCTTTGATATCGACGAATGGGAAGAGATGAACTCACACGTGCCACCCCACTTATTGGCTGAATATTTCGAAGAAGATGTTTTCGAAGAAGACGGAGAAGAAGAATCTGAAGAAGCGAAGAAATTACTAGATAGTTTATATTTTCCGTGTAGTCAATACTATAGGTGTGGTATAATTAGTTTAATTATTTACATGTTTGGTTGGTAAGTTTACAAATAAAATGTTGCCCATTTTATACTACTTAATTAACCTTTGATGGCTCCATGAATGTTCGAGGTACATTCCACAGTTAAAATATCAATATTTTAAATCTGGTCAGATATTCATACAAAACGTTTTGGATATATTTTGTAAGAAATTTCGATGATAGAAATTTTGTATATGATATATAAATAATAATATGCATACGCCCCCAATTAAATATAATTTATGTTAGAATCCCTTGGATTCTAATTATACGAGAATTAAATAAAACTTGTGCCACAAGTTTGCATATACCGTGAGCTAAAGAAGGGAAGAGTCCTTGTAGCTTTTAATCCTTTTAATTTGTTATTAATTGATTTATAATAGGATTTATTCTTGTAAAGAGTTATTCTTATTTTAACACAAGTCTTTCTTGTGTGCAGGTCTCTTATTGTTAGAACCAAAATTGGATTCTATATTGAAAATCTTGTGATAAGGCATTATCTCATTATTAAATATCCTTTGTGATTCTTATACGTCTCTTAATTATTAGACTCTTACAGGTTCTCACATGACAATATACCGGCTTCAAGGCTTTGTGGTGAAGACACCAAGATTCAAGGAGTATCACAAGTTTGCTTATTCTATATAAAAAGAAGATCGGTTCTTCGGGAGAGGGGCTTATTCAAGGAGTTCAACTGTGCGGAGCAAGGGACGTGCTGCAAATTGAAGATTTATAATTCAGCGTAGTATACAAGAACGGCGTCAACAAAGAGGGAGTCTTTGTATTTTGATTAGGGCTGAAAGTCGGAAGGATCGGATCGGAATTAGCATTTTCGGAATATTTCCAAAAAATTTCGGAAGTACAAAATCAATTCCAATTCCAATTCCAAAATTTTCGGAATCTAAAAATTCATTCCAATTCCAAAAGGCCCGGAAATTTCGGAATTTCGGAAATTTTTCGGAAATGACATAAGTATTAAAATTTCGAAACTTCGCTGAAAATTTCATAATTTGCTAAAAATAAAAACATCCACGTCGATAAAAATAACTACTAAATTTCAATTCAAAAAATAAATAAAAATAAACGACATCATAATATCCAATAAAACTTCTAGCAAAAATTAAATAAACTCTTTGGCTTTGCACAAGAAATAATAAACGTAAAACTAGGGTTTTACATAAAATAAACTAGGGCTTTTTTAGGTGACATGGCCCATAAAGAATAAATACATATATATATATATATATATATATATATATATATATATATATATATATATATATATATATATATATATATATATATATATATATATATATATATATATATATATATATATATTACTCAAAGATGTATTTTTTGGAAAAAAATCGGTTTTTTTTCGGAAAAAAATCGGAATTTTTTCGGAATTAATTTCGGAAATAATCGGATCGAAAATCGGAAATTCCAATTTTTTTTTATATAATTCCAATTCCAATCCAAAAAAATCGGAAAAAATCGGAAATCGGAAATTCGGAAATCGGAATGAAAAAAGTTGTTCCAAAATCGGAACTTTTCGGATCGGAACCGGCGGAAATCGGAATTTCCGTTCCAACTTGCACCCCTAATTTTGATTAAGTCCTACTATTGTATTCGTAAAACTAAAAATTAGTAAATTTTATTTGCAGGTCCCCGTGGATGTAGGGTACAATTGTATCCGAACCACATTAAATTTGTGTCTCGTTTATTTCAGTTTTACAAACTGTTTCACGAACTGTTGCAGCACTTCACGCAAAAGTAACGAAAAACTTAATCTGACACAAATAATTTATATGTGCACGAAATAAATTATATCAATTTAAATATTACTTTTTTTTGCATTTTGGAAATAAAATTATTAACTATACTTTTTGCATAATTTAAATTTGCAATAGACAACAAACAAACTTTAATACTAGACCATTTTAAATTAAAACATAAAATATAAGACGCAGAGACTAATAATTATACACCTGAAATTTATTCAAATAAAAAAATTTTATTCAAATACTACCAAATCCCCCAAAACGACGACGTTTTCACTTCCAAATATATTTGATAGGCACAAGAGTGAGGTGTGTTTTCTTGTGCACAGTAACTCCTCCCTCTTCTTCCAAGCCAGCAACATCTTCCACACTCACACCATCAGCCACTCTCCAGTCAAACCAACACAAGAGATTGGCCAAAGTCAACTCTATAGTGGCAATAGAATTGCTAATGCCAGGACAGATTCTCCTACCGCCACCAAACGGCACGAACTCGAAATGCTGCCCCCTATAATCGACTTCGTTTTTGTCGAACCTCTCGGGATCGAACTCGTCAGGATTCTTCCAGAAGCTTCCGTCTCTCCCTATCGCCCAAGCGTTGACCAAAACTCTTGTCTTGGGGTGGACATCGTAAATTTCGCCGTTTCTTTCGTCGCGTATTTGACACGTGCGCGTGGTTTCTCGGGGGATCAAAAGGGGTACCGGTGGATGGAGCCTTAGGGTTTCTTTTACTACCATTTTCAAGTATGTGAACTTACTAAGATCATTAGCTTCAACTTTTGGCTTTGCTCCAAGATTGGATCTTATTTCTTGTTGTACTTTATGCATTGTTGATGGTTTTCTCATGAGTTCACACATTGCCCACACTATTACTATTGAACTTGTGCCTACTCCTCCAAGAAATGTGTTCTTGAAAAACAAAAAAAAAAATGGTTAATAAAAAAATTAAAAAAAAAAAAGAGTTTATTGCATTTAGTACCCCAGTGTTGTATCGAACTATTGTATCGAACTGCTAAAACTCTCCATGTTATTTTATTCGCAAAAACCCCCCTTATAATACTTTTTTTAAGCACGCAATGACCTAAATAGCGTGTTTTTACTTTTTAGGGGTAGTTCGCCAAAACAAATGAATCATATGAGGTATTTTAACATTTAGAGAAAATACAGGGGAGTTGAATGCAATAAAGCCTATGTTAAATGTTAGATTATTTACCATTAACATAGCCTTGATTTGCTCCTTGCTCAATGGATTCATTAGGCCATTTTCTTGATTCGACAACCTAATCAAGGCATCGACTAGGTCTTCTTCATCATCGTCGCCTTTCCGCGTACTTTCAAGATTGTAATGTTCATCGAGCACCGTCTCTAAATATCCATCGAGTTTACGAAAGCAATTATCGAGCCTCGCTTTGTGCCCCGTCAAAAAATCCGCAATCCGACCGACCAGAGGGAAAAAATCCTCCCCGGAGAAGCTATCCAACATGCGCATAGCTTCATCCATAACGTCTTTCAACACTTGTCCCTCGAATTGCTTCCCTCTATATCTCCTACCAAATGCAACCGTGCCAATAACTCCATCAACCAAGTCATAAATCTTCTCATCGAGATTTATCGGATTTGGCGACGCCGCGGATAAATAATCGATTAAATTACCGATTTCTTTCTCCCTTGAAGTGGAAAAAGAATCGGCTCTCTTTGAATTCAGGAGATGGGAAACGAATATTTTGCGCGTATTCCGCCAAAAATCACCGTACGGTGAGAAAGCCACATCGGACAAACCGTAGAAAATCCTATTCGGCCCCGGTGATCTTGGCCGGCTACAAAAGCTAATATCTTGTTCTTTAAGGACTTGTTTTGCAAAATCAGCGGATGAAATAACTAAAGTTGGTATACTACCGAGATGTAAGAGCATAGCGGGCCCGTATTTATGGGAGAGATTCGAGAGGCTTTGGTGGGGCAATTTCCCTAGTTGGTGAAGATTGCCTATGATCGGAAGCTTCGGTGGGCCCGGTGGAAGCTTATTTCCGGTGACGGGTTTTTTCTTTATTTTCAGAAAGAAAAGGGCTACGGCTAGAAGAAAAAGGAAGCTTATAATAGTAGTCGAAGACATTTTTTTTGTTTATGGAAAGAGTTGATCAAGAAAGAGGAGGATATATAAAGGAAAAGGATTGAAAGAAGTTATTGTGAAGACGACATTCTAAATATAATGTTTGGTGTGTATCTAAAATGATGTTGTCTAAGTCGAGACAACATCGGTGATTACTGCGGCATGCAGTCTGCACGAAGGCGAAAAGAAACAAAGGAAATGGTTAACTATGTGTCAGTTTCATTCATGTTCATCAAGAATTGCATGTGATCGAACTTGGCACTATGCGATAGAGATAGAAACAAAATAATTCTATATATATATATATATATATATATATATATATATATATATATATATATATATATATATATATATATATATATATATATATATCATGTGTGTGTGAGTGTGTGAGTGTGTGTGAGAGAGAGGGGGGGGGGGACAAATGGCAACATATACGAAAAAAATCATGGTATATTTACTGTCAATATTCTATACTCAACTTTGTGTTTAATTTCGAGAGGTTCGATTCGACCAAGAACTCATTTTGTCATAATGACCAATTAATTACAAGGAGAATTTAAAAAAAAAAAGGGGTTGGTCAAAGTTACCTTATCGCCCCCCAGAGAGCTCGATAGCATCCTGATTGTAAATCGAATTTTCGCCCCAATCAAATCTTCTTTGTAACCGATCGTATTCTTGCATTCTCGTAATTTCGACATGCTGCCATAATTGCCACCTCTCAGTAAGACCTTCTCCCTCCAGCATTCGGACAACCTCGGACATTTTAGGACGGTCTTCGGGCGAAGATTGAGTGCAGAGAAGTGCCACCTGGATCATCATCTCCACTTCTTGGATATCATAGTTTCTACTTAAGTTGGGGTCCACTATTTCGTCCAGTTTTTTCTCCCTTTGCAGCTTCTTCACCTTCAAAAACGTCATTTAATTTATTACACATGGGTTCCGATAATAATCTAATATTGAAAAACGGTAAAAAACGTGAAAAAATGCATCGCATAAAATCCTCCACATTAGATAAAATGAAGTATTACATGATTAATTTTTTTTTTTTTTTTTGCAAACTACCCCTAAAATGGGGGGTTGTGTGTGTGTAAAAAAATGCATCATAGGCGGGTTTTTATTATATTAATAACTCAGGAATATTTTAGCAATTCGATATAAAACAGGGGTACTGAATGCAAACATCCTCTAATTCAATTTTTTTTAGGAAACTACCCATAAAAACTCACCATATATTAGGGGGTTGTATGCTAAAAAAATGCACCTTAGGGGGAAGTTTTACTAATATTAATAATTGAGGAGTTTTCTTGCAATTCGACATAACACAGGGCTACTGAATGCAATAAACTCTCAACAAAATTCTTTAAGTCAAAAAGCAATGTACCAAAACATATATGTGATGATAGATATAGCTTACATGGTCAAGAAGCAAAACATCGTCTCATCCTCC
>NW_012194805.1:576445-588834 GCF_000504015.1 Erythranthe guttata | reverse complement strand
TTCATACTCCAATCTCGAAAAGTCAATCGCCCTTTGACCCGTTACAAGCTCTAACAGCATAACCCCATAGCCAAAAACATCCGTTTTTTCCGAAGATTTTCCGGTGGACAAATATTCGGGAGCAATGTGGCCCATTGTACCCCTCACTTGAGTTGTCACATTAGTTCTTCTAACATCGACCAATTTCGCCAAACCGAAATCACCCACAACGGCTTCGAAATCTTCATCGAGCAACACATTTGCTGCTTTTACGTCTCGGTGGATGATTTTAGGGTTACAGTGTTCGTGGAGGTACTCTAGTCCACGCGATGTACCGAGTGCCACCTGTTTTCTCGTTGCCCAATTTAGAACGGGTTCACCAGGTTTGAGCTCTGTTTAGATATTATAATATCAATACTATTATATATTTTATATTTTAGGTTACTAAAAAATTTAAATTTTCTAAATTCCTCCGATTTTGATCCGAAAATTTCCGATTTTGGAATAAGTATTTTCATTCCGAATTCTGAATCATGATTTATCTTTGGATCGAAATTGAAATTTTTAAATGAGATTTTGATTTCCGATCCGAGTTTTAATTTCCAACAATTGCATTTTTTTTTTTTTGGGAAAGTACATTTATGAAATCAATATTGTTAAAATATTTTGTATTTTCAGTGACTAAAAGATTGGAATTTCCCGAAATCCACCGATTTCGATCCCAGATTTTGCGATTTTGGATTCAATTTTTTAATTTCAATTTCCGAATCTCGATTTACGATTTCTCATTTTTTTAACAAAGTCAGAATTAATTTCACACTTCCGATTTTTTTTTTTTTTGAAAATGCTAATTCCAATCTGATCCGTTCTATTTCCATCCCTAACTAAGTATCAATGTAGTAGTTAAGGTAACATACCTCGCAAACGAGAGGCGACACTCAAGTTTTCCATAAAAGGGTAAACCAAAAGGCGTTCGGTCGGAGTAGTGCAAAAGCCGATGAGTCGTAAAAGATTCCTATGAACAGCCACACTTATCATTTCCACCTCACGTTGGAACGCAGTATCTCCACCTGGACTCTCGTAATCGGTCAAACGTTTGACCGCAACTCTAGTGTTATCCCCAAGAACTCCTTTATACACCTTCCCAAATCCTCCTTGCCCGAGTACATTTTTCTCGTCGAAATTGCTCGTACAAATCTGCAATTCTCTCCAAGAAAATCTCTTCAGTTGACCGAATTCGATCCTCCGGTCAACTTCACCTGAAAAAAATCGCAATTCAAAAATCAAGAAAAGGGTGATTAATTAAGTAGTAAAATATACTAAGAGTGTGATGTGTTGTTTTTTATACTTTTTACTATAAATTATAATCGAAACAAACCTGCAACATCAACAAAAACTTCGTTTCGATTCCGACGCCGCCACAAAAGAAAAACGAGAGAATATCCGAGAAGAAGAATAAATAAGGAAGCAACCACAATTCCCACTATCATGCCAGTCTTCGATTTTCTTCTTGTACGAACTGCATCGATTAAAAGTTAAAACTAATGTCTTCAAAAAAATTAATAAATTTAAAAAAAAAAATTACGAATTACCTATTTCTTGAGAAGCACATGGGTGAGAAAAATTGATGCCACAATTCAATTGGTTCCCTGTAAAACTGAAACGAAGCAACTAAAAGTTCAATTCATGGAATATATATATATATATATATATATATATATATATATATATATATATATATATATATATATATATATATATATATATTGATTAAGAATGAGTACATACTTATGACTGGAAATAGAAAATAACTGCGGAGGTATCTCTCCACTTAGTCGATTATTCGCAAGCTGGCTGCAAAAACAAGTTTCACTTTTTCAGAAAGACAAAAAAAAAATTCGAATTAAACGTGTGAAATGTGAATATATAAAAACTCGAGACTTTTCGTCGATGGACTAAGTTATACATGAATGTGTGTCACTTACATCTCCGACAAGTTCGAAAGACTCGAAAGTGATTCTGGAATTGATCCAGATAGATTATTTTCATTCAAAATCCTGCTCGTATAAAACAATTGCATTAAAAAAATATATAATATATATTTAAAAATCAAAATGGAAAATCGAGTACTTACAAAAAGGAGAGCCGCTTGAGGGAGCCCAACGAAGAAGGTATTTCTCCAGTTAAATGATTATTTTCGAGATTCAACATGGTCAAGCTGGTCAAATTTCCAAACTCTTGAGGTATCTCCCCGGTTATTCCATTTCCTTGCAATTGGCTGAATCACATAATTAAGAGACATAAACGAAGTTTCTCGAATCTTCCGGAAACAAAAATTCAAATATCAACTATTTTTTAAATAATATACCGTACAGTATATTCAGCGTCTTCAAAATCCCGATTCTCGGCGACAATGTTCCGGAAAATCCCATATCAGATATTGCCCTGGTATTTGACCAATATATATATAAGTAATAATTCAAATGTGAAAGAAAACAATTTTTAGAGCACAATTATTGTATGTAACTTATAAGATATTTTTACGTACACTGTAATTACATTGTTATTAGTGTCGCATGTAATTTTGGACCAAGTGCAAGGGTTAACGATATCCGGATTCCAATCTGTCAGCTGATTGGTCGAAGCACCGAGTGAAGTTCTCAAAGAATATAGCGCATTTCCTATAAACGCAAATAAACATAGTGAAATAAACGAAACACGTAAAGGATAAATAATCAAATCGGATCGAATATAGCACTTTTCACTTATTTCTAAATTTCACTTATATTTTATATAAGTTGTGTTTTTATATTTTATATGAAATGTCGAGACACAAAAATTGTCTAAAACCAATATAAGTCGAAATTTCTTGATTATATGTAACCTTCGAAGTAAAAAATTTAGCTAACCTTAGTTTGTATTTTGCTTTGAATTTCTTGTCTAAGTAATTGGGAACAAAGAATCAAAGCTCATATTCGACAAAACAAAAAACTAGATACTATTTATGCATCAACTTGTCGAATGAATCGAAAAATGAAATAGGAATAATACCTTGTGCATCAGGGGACACAAAAGAAGATAAATACACCAACGTTACAAATCCAATAAACAGATTCATCTCCATTATATTTAGCAATTTAGTACCCACATACAAATTTTCACCGACGAATTGAGATTCTGTCAAATAATCGGAAAATTTTCGTTAAATTAAATACAACCAATACAGCCACCAGTCTGTGTTCATCCTAAAAACGCAGAAATTTTCAAGAAATTACAACACGGTATAGTAAAAAAAAAATCGACTTCAATAAACATACAATTAGGCCTCGTTTGGTTGGGGAGATTAGCCATGATTAACTAAATAATAGGACTTTGTTTGATGTTTGGTATCCCAATAACTTGTCGGGTCGACCCGCAAAAATTTTGTTATCATCATCGAAGGTCGAATAATATAATTGGATTTCATTAGATTATTTGATTTTATCTTGACTAATCTTATCTCGGCAACCAAACGAGGCCTTAAAGAGATTTGCCTGCAAATTCATAAATCGCCTATTCAACTTCCAAAGTGCTATAAAATAATCACAAATGCCCAAAATCAGTTCTCGCTCACATAAAAAACGAATCTTTACCAAAAAAACAAAACCATTAACCAAATTCCCACCTCATCAAATTCAAGAACAACAACATAAAAACGTTAACAAAAAAAACCTGTTAATCACATTTTTACAAGAGCCCACAAAAAATTAAAGCAGAATTTATTTTTATTTATCTCTCTTCTTTATGCATGTGTATGTATATGTATATATATATATGAGCGAAACTCGTTCTATAAAGAAATTAAGTATGGAATCATGGAACGAACCTGAGTGAAGGATCAAAGAGAAAAGGGTCTTGAAGTAAACCTACAGTAGTTGAGTGAAAAATCTGGAGAACAGAATTCAAGAGAGAGAGAGAGAGAGAGAGAGAGAGAGATGAGAGAGAGGAGAGAGAAGCTTCTGTAATGGCGTTTAGGAGGTATGAAAGCGTGTGTTTGATTAGCAGTAGTGCGTGTAGCTTGTGACAAAAGAGCAGACTTCCTCTTTCTATGTGTAATCTGTTACTTTGGACTTGTAAAGGAATTTAATTTTCTTGGTGCTATTGGGCCATTCTTTTGTCATGTTTCTACCTAATTTCTAAATTAATATTTTTTTTATTTTTATTTTTCGCAAAAAAAAAATTAATATTTTTCAATTGAGCTTATTTTAGTTTTAAAAAATAATTAATACTATTTGAAAGATATTTTTCAATCTGAATTTTGGATGTTCCGATTCCCGATCTTTTTACATCGTAATTGAAGTACATATGATATTTCGATTTTTTGTTCAATTTTAATTTAGAAAAATAGTTTCAGAAATTCCGGTTCTTCTTCGAAATTGCATTTATAATATCAATGTTATATGTCAAATTTAATATATTATACATGAATAAAAAAAAATTTTTAGATGTTACCGAGTTAATTTGATCCAATTTTAATTTTTTTAATTATTTTACACTTTTTTCATTTTAATTTTTGAAATTTCAATATTCGATTTTTTTGGAACTCCTAATTATGAGACTTGTCAACTGTAAAACGTGGGAATTATGCTTTTTTACTTAACTAAATCATGCTAAAAAAACAAGAAAATGTAGACCTGGCAGGATTGAATTTCGAACCTTATGCTGTAATCTTAAATTCTTAATTGATGGATCATAGTAAAAGCAAGTCCAATTAATTTTCCGTAATAAATTGCATAACTATTCAAATATATATATAAGTTCAAAAAATTAATGATCGGTGGAGCTTAAAAGTTAAAAGTAAGGTGGAGTGATTTGTTTATTCCTTTTTTCTTTCAATAATTTATAGGTCGAATTTCTTATTGTCTAAAAAACTGCAAGTAAAAAAAAAGTGTAATTCCGTTGCCGGGACTTGAACCCGGGTCTCTCGGGTGAGAGCCGAGTATCCTGACCAACTAGACTACAGCGGATTGTTGATGTATTTAACATTTAACTATATAAGATTAATATTCATAACAAAAACTAAGAATGAAAAAGACTGTTTTACACATCAAGAGATTCTAAACCTCGAAACAACCTTCTACAAGATATATATCAATATATCATATATGCTTATACAATATACAAGAATCATATTCTTCTCTACTTTATTCCTCTCTCGAGATGGCCAAACAAAGAAGAACTTTTATTCATCTCTCTCTCTCTCTCCTTTCTCTCTCCTCAATTTAGGATCAAGAAAATTGAAACAGCTGCCAAAATTCCTTGCCATATAGATCCTGCATGCCAAAGCAAATAATTAAAATATATTTGCACTAATCAAATATACATATATCACCAAGCAATTAAGTGTGTTTAATTCCGTAATATATATATATATATACACACACACCGTTGAAAATATTAATACTAAATGATACATTTCACTGACAGTTTAAGCTTTCCGTTGAGACGGTCATTCAACACACACGTACATGTGACAATGGATCGGAAATCATAAATAGAAATTCTCACCACTTGATAGAACCGACGAACTCGTGTAAATCCAGTTGTAGCTATAGCAATCCGTCGTCGTATTCCCATACTTCCCACACACGCATACGAAAGAGTTACGCGGCGGCGCGTACCCACACACCCCACCGCTCTGTTCGCATCCGCGGCAACTAGGGGCAACGTCGTACCCATCCAGCCCCCCCAGCGTATACTTCAGCGCCACCCCGTACCGCCACCGCGCCGGATCGGTGGGAAAATCTCCGAGCGCCACCACCGAACTGTACCCCTCGCAGCCCAACGCCTCCAGATCAAGTTCGTCCTCCGGGCCAAGATTCACCGGCGAGTACACGCAGCAGGTGTTCGTCGGAGGAAACAGCGGCAGCCCGAGCGCCACCACGCCAGGGCAGGTGTAGATATCCGCGCAGAGGTAGAGCGAAGAAGGGTCGCATATGGGGTTTCCCTTCACGGTTATGGAGTAGGTTTCCGGCGAGCATGCTAAAAGGATGAAAGTTGACGGCCCGAGCTGAAAAGGGCCGGCCCAGTCCAGCCCGAAGTTGGCCGGAGAAGGCTGCATGGATGTGCAGTTCGACATGCACGGCGGCGCGACGGTCAGAACTGAGTCGGAGTAGGATATTGAGGTTATTTGGTACGACCCCGTGTGTGTGGTGAGGCGGAGCTCTCCTTCACCGCCGCTGCCGGCGGCGGAGGAGCAGGTGACGTAGGGGTGGAAGCGCGGGGAGCCGCAGCCGTGGCCGGTGCCGAAGGGGTATTTGATTTCCAGCGGACCGCAGTGGGTCTTGCAGGCGGGTTCCACGGCGGCGGTTGTTTTGATCATCGGAGCTGATGAGATGATCACTGTAATAATTAGATAGAAGAAAAAATATATTAAATTGATGGAAATTAGATTGTTCATTGTTGATTGTTCTCTCTTTCTCTCTCTTTCTCTCTCTAACAGATGGCAAGAAATTGCTAAGGAGATTATATATATATGAATTAATAAATTAATGGGGGTGAAATGTTTGAGATCATAAGGAATCAAAAGATTCTTTTATTTTTTTACTATTGCATTTGTTCGGACACAAATTAAATGATATATGATTCTATTTGTTGGAGCAAAGAGCAAATAATTGATAAAAGAGTGGGCTAAAAACGAATTTTGCATATTTCATTTTATTTGGATTAATATGAATTCTTATAAATCTATATGTTTGATTTATTTATTTATTCATGGATGCATGAATCGTTTAACATTTACATCATTTAATTTGATTGATAAAGATCGAAGAACTAAAATTAAATCATTAAAAGTAAAGGACTTGATCGAAGAACTTCCGGAAACCAAGGGGCACGTTTGATAATATTAGCAAAATGAAATTGGTTGGCTGAAAAAAAGAAAAGAAATTGGGGTGAGAGAGGCTCGAACTCTCGACCTCAGGATCACTCAGTAGCTATGAGACCTACGCGCTAGCCAACTGCGCCACCACCCCTTGTGTATGATGTCTAAACTACAATATATTACTACGCTCTCATTTTGTTGCCAACATAAGATTTAAATAATTTAAATAAATCTAATTGTGCTTTTGAGCATAGAAGGTCTAATTAAAAAAAGGGATTATTTGACAAACCCCCCTCATATCCATTGTACAATTAAGATGGGTCCATGTTTTTTTTCTCTCTTTAAGAAAAATCCAAAATAATTTTAATAACCATAAATAATAAAATTTTATTATTTTAATACAATTATACCCTTTACCCTATATTCTTCACCCTATATTTCACGATCTTTTATCTTTCTCTGACTTTTCTTTTCACCGCCCAACTTTTCTCTCTTTTATTTTTTCTCTTCATCTTCTCTATCACGTTCGCCTCTGCCGCTGCAATTTTTCAGATCGATTTGGCCGTAGAAGACGACATCCACAACTCATAGATCCCTCTCATATCGCCTTCGTCAAATCAAATCTGCCGCGAGGGGCTTCAATCCGAGCAATTTCAGCCTTCTCTCAACGAAGGTAACAATTAATAGATTATTTAATCAATGTTTACACAACTTGATAAGAAGGTAACAATTATTAGATTTTTTGGTTAATTATTATCAAATTTTTCTTCTGTTCCGTTTTATGTATTTGGTTCAATTAAGCTAAAGGGCTTTTGGATCTGAATTTGTTTATTTTATTTTTGAGAAAGGATATTTTGAATTTGGTTAATGTTTAATTGTTTTATTATTTAAATAATGTAGACAACTATTTATTCATTATTTTTTTTTTTTTTTAACGATCTTAATTTACTTTAGAAAACATAAATTGATAAATAATGAATAATGTCATCGGAAAAACAACACAGTATTATGAAAACAACATATTAATTGGCAATTTGTGGATAAATAATGGATTTTCTTGTTCATTTTTTAGTGGACTTCTGTTTTTGTTATTGTTCTTCTGAACATTAAACCAAAACATAAATCTTATATGTTTGTGTTATTGTTCTTCTGTTGAATTGTGTACTGGACTTCGTTAATTTCATAGTCGATTTCAATAAATTTATAGTGGATTTCGATAAGTGTATACAAAATGGTTTTCGATGAATTTGTAGTGAATTTTGATAAGTATATAAAGTGGTTTTCATGTTTATATAGCTATTTATACAGAGTGGTTTTCATGTTTATATAGTTGTTTATGCATAGTGGATTTCGATAAGTATATACAAAGCGGTTTTCGATGAATTTGTAGTGAATTTTGATAAGTATATAAAGTGGTTTTCATGTTTATATAGCTATTTATACATAGTGGCTTTCATGTTTGTATAGTTGTTTATGCATAGTGGATTTCGATAAGTATATACAAAGTGGTTTTCGATGAATTTTTAGTGAATTTTGATAAGTATATAAAGTGGTTTTCATGTTTATATAGCTATTTATACAGAGTGGTTTTCATGTTTATATAGTTGTTTATGCATAGTGGTTTTTATTGTTGTTCCCTCATTTATTTTTCGTTTCAACAAATTAATGCAATACTAGTAGGTTGAAAAAAAATTGTTTATGAAAGTTTCCAAAATTACCAAGATGGTGTAACACCAAGGTTTTATTTGGAAATTGGTTTTTATTTGCTAATTAATTTTTTTTCTTATTCAGATTGATTTAGTGACCATCGTCGGCTTTGTTGGTGGTGCTGTACTGGTCTTGCACTTCTTCCTGGACATAGTAGTGGTTTACGTTTCAAATAGTGGATTTTCGAATAGTGAATTTACGTTTTTTGTTTGTTAGTTAGTTTTGTGTTGTGTTAGTAGTGAATTAAGTATGTTTTTAGTGGATTTCAATAAGTTTGTTGTGGATTATGTAAATATTAAAGTGGATTACGTTGATTTTACAGTGAATTTTACAATAATTTTGATAGTGGTTTTCGATAAATTTAGATTAGTTTTCGATGAAATAATGAATTTTAATTTTCGTAACTAGGTGGAAAAAATAAAAAAAAATATATAAAAGAAAAAAAATAAAAAAATTGGAAGTTAAAAATTATATTTTTTAAACTCGGTGGAAAAAATAAAAAATTAAATAAAAATATTGAAATTAAATAAAAACAATATTTTGTTTTAACATTGTAATAAAAAAAACAAAAAAAAAAAGAGAATAAAAAAACTTTTTTTTTGAAATAGAATAATAACAAAAACGTAAATCATATATAATAGTATGATAGGATTTGTTGTGGATTTCAATAAATGTGAGGAGTTATTTTGGAGAGAGAGTATGCTAGGGGCATTTCAGATAATTTAAGTTAAATGGCCTTATATCAAATATAATTATTAAAAATGGATTTATTATAAAGTCAAAATTGAATAAAGGGTGTTTGTCAAATAGCCCCTTAAAAAAATTCCTAGGCAAGATAAACTAGGGTTGTGCATGGATCGGTTTTAACCACCAACCAACCCATTTTCAACCCATAATTTGTGATGGATAATCAACCATCAACCGACCCATTTAACTTGGGTCGATAATGTCAACCAACCCATGTATAGTTGGGTCGATAATGATTTCTAATATGCTAAAAAGTTGGTTAGTCGGGTAATATCGGCCAACCAACTTTATTTATTAATTTTAATTAAAATGTTTAATATTTTTAATTTCAAATTTCTATTTTATATCACATTTATTAAATTGTCTAATATTGACCAAAATCCTAAAAATAATAAATCTCTAATTTGAACTATTTTAATTAGGGACGTGATAAATGTCGTTCGAGCTTTAATAATACCGTTACCACTTCAAATGTGATTTTCATCATTTTTAATTCCAAATTTTGCAAAACCCGAAAAATAGAATTTGTAGTATTCTGAGTTAGTTTTCTAATCCAACTTGAATCACCAAAATTGGATGTCGGACGAGAATGATATACATGAATCAATGGATACTGCCCACAACTTAGATGTATTGAGGTATCTAAAATTCAAAATGTGACTATTCATGCATAACTTTGCCAACGACATCCAATCTAGCGGATTTAAGTTGGATTAGAAAGCTAACCCAAAGGACTACAGTTTTCGTGTTTCGAATTTTGCCAAAATCAAAATAGAAATATGTCAAAATCATGTTCGAAGTCATAACGACATTAGTAAAATTGAAACGACATTTATAATTTTAATTTTAAGACATATAGCCTAAATATTTGGATGATTATTATTTGTTGAACTATTTATGTTTAATTGCAATACATATGCCCGTAATGTTTTGAATCTTTTATTTGAATATTGTTGAACTAATCACATTTAATTTATAACATATATAACGTTGTGACAGCTAATAATATATTAAAAAAAAATTAAAAAATATTTAGATGGATGACCCATCAACCAAACCATCAACCGACCCACGAAATTGGTTTTCAACCATCACCCAACCCATGTAAATTGGGTCGATAACGGTTTCCAATATTTACCAAGGTTGGTTGGATGGGTTGGGTTGGTTTTATGGCTGCTTTTTAACCAAACCAACCAACGCACAGCCCTAAGATAAACCATAACATAATATTTTCGAGTTGACCGAGAAGTTATTGTGTGTACGAAACATTAAATGATGCTCAATTGTTCAGTTAATTATGGCTGATCTTCTCAACCAAACAAGACTCTCAGGAGCACCAGTGTTTCATTTTTTATTCTAGTTTCAAGGCCCATTTTTATTTTTGCACAAGGGTTGAACCATTTATTCTGTTGAATGTTATTGAAATGTATCATTTAGTATTAATATGTTCAATGACTTCAATTCAATATTTAGTATTATATACAATTATGTGCATCCTTTCATACATACCATACGATACATTTATAGTGTGTGTATAAAATAAAATATATAATAAAAGAAAATATCCAAATTGATCCACTATGAAATTTGTGGATGATATGGAGTGGGGGCACCTACCCCTATGGCACAAGAATAACCATCAAGTAAGAAACCTCTAGACAAAGCTATCATACGAACGAGGTTAGAATCGAACGGATCAGATCGAAATTAACATTTCTTGTAAATGTCATATATTTCTTAGGCAAACTAATTATAATTCCATTCCAAAAACTTTTGGAAAAACCCGGAAGTTGGAAGGAAAATGCTTGTTCTAAGATAAAAAATTAATTACGGAAGAAATCACTGAAATTCGAAAATTCTAATTTTTATTCATCTATAATGTAACATATATATAATAATATATATTGTGAATAAGGCCCAAAGATATATTTATTACAATTAGGGCCCCAAGTTGCAAAACAAGAAAAATACATATGGAGTCCAAATTTACTTATTAAAAAAAGAAGTACTCAAAATATTTACTTAAAATAAAGGTCCCAAAGGATGAGGAAATTATTTGGATACAAATTACGAAATTACAATAATATACTGTCATTCATAAATTTAATTATTATTTTTTCTTCTGTAAATTATTATTTCGATATATTTCCAATTTGTAGGAAATTAAAAAAAAAAATAGAAAATTTATTGCCAGTAAATTAAAGCAACAACCAAAATCAGTCTGAAGAAATCAGTAGTAACATCTGTACTGTAATAAATACTAGTAATAAATGTTAGTAATAAATATATTACTAACACCACTTGCCTATATGATATTCCCCATAATACCCTATTCCTTAAATGAAAATGGAAATAATTTATACACTAATTATATATGACCTTATATTCCAATTTATAGACTGTCAATTTCGAATTAATACCCTTTTATTTATTTTCCAATTTTACTCTTCTAATTCATAGAGTATTTTTACATTAATACGTCAACTATAATAATATGTTTAATGGGAAAATAAATAAAAGGAATTTTGCTTATATTGCAATATATTTTGTAAATATTTATGTATATTTATTTGTCCTTTTAATACGTATATTAAAACTTTAAACAACCCTTAAATTAAAAATACACAAATTCCAGTTCATCTATCATTATAGATTCCATATTTACAAAATTTAACTATTAAAAAAAAAGAGGGCATGCATATTTAAAAATCTAAATAAACAATGAAGATTATTTATGCCAATTAATTTATTAATTATCTTACAATATAATGGATCTAATATATATATATATAAATACTAATTCTCACCGGAGTTATATATATAAAAGCTAAGGGTTGTAGAAGTGGCCACCGCATCTGCACTTCCACCCAAGTGGCTTGTAATTGGAGTACATTTTTCCGGCCGGCGTTTCTTGAAATGAACTCGGATCGACCCGGTGGTTACCCGGCAGAGTAGGCTCTTCCGCCGCCGTGCATGGGTGGCAATTGTTGCATTTGTTATGGCAGCTCGGCGGCATCGAACCCATTCTTGCCTTTTCATCTACTAACAAAACCTGCAAATTATTTATTTAATTTTCACAATTCACACACACAAA
>NW_012194805.1:543650-561515 GCF_000504015.1 Erythranthe guttata | reverse complement strand
AAAAAATAATAATGAATGATGTTAATACTCAATTATTGAACTGCATAAACAATGTCGATGAATCATCACCCACGTGGAAAATCATCTTATATTATGTTATTTAATATTATATATAAGATTTTTATTTAAATAAAAAGTGTATATGTATCTTGTGGTAATATTCCTTAAGATGCGCACGCGATTTGTTTTTATTATTTTATGGTCCAACTACTTTTTGAATATCTTATATGATCGCTTATTCAATTTTTTACCTACCTTTTAAGTACTTAATAAATAATTTATTTATTTTTGATATTTTATTACTATGCATAACTTGGTAGTTGGGAACAAACCTTCTAATGTTCACAAAACACGTTATTTGGTTTTATTTTCGTAATTTAGGTCATGTGGAAAAGAGATTAGGGGATGTAAAACTAAATAATTAAATTGTATATTACGCCTAGCTTCTGAGGTAAGGTCAAATTATGAGGAAAAAAAAAATGAAACACTATTTACGGTTAGAAAATCGTTATTTGCGGTTTATAACAAAACTCCTCAAAACTTTCCAAAAAAATCTAAAAACCTCCCCAAACTGCAAAATAGCAAAAAAAAAAAAAAATTGAAAATTCAAAATGAAGCTTGAAAAAGGGTTGGGCTTCGATTTTTTGATTTAATTTCGACTCTTTTAATGTGTAATATGCATTGGGTAGGTCGATTACGAACCAATTTTATGTTAAAAAGGCCTACAAATCGATTTGTATGGTTTTTTTTTCGCAAAAAAATGTTGGAACGCGCAAGATGTGCGCCCAAGGTGTGTACGAACGCCCGTTCCGGGCGTTCAATTAAAAAAAAAAAAAATTGCACTGGACGCCCAACTCGGGCGCCAAAATGCAGCTTGCACACCCAACTTGGGCGCGCACTGCATGAATGGGCGCCCAAGATTGGGCTTTTACGCGTTTTGGGGGGTTTTTGGATTTTTTTGGGAAGTTTTGGAGTTTTAAAGAGATAAAATATTTTTTGTTATAAACCGCAAATAACAATTTTCAAACCGTAAATAGTTAGTCCCAAAAAAAAAGAAAAACCATAATATTTACAACCATTCAAACTATATTATTTTCTTAAAAAAAACTCTTTATTTAATAGGTAAATTTTACACGTTACATAAAGGTAAAATTTCGTAATTTGGTGTTACCTCGGAGGTTGGCTGTAATTTATTCTAAGTAAAAGGACTTATTTTTTAGATGATGGCTTCTCCTTTTAGAAATTGGTCAAAGTCATGAACAATCAAGGGCTAAAAATCGTTTTGCACCCCAAAATATAACAATAGTAGCAATATGCACCCTCACAAATGAAAAAAGACACTATGCACCCTCAAATTAAGAGTAATTTAACAAATTGCACCCTATAGTTAAAATATAACGTTTTCACATTTTTATGGCAAAATCCAAATTAGCAACCAAGGGTATATCAGCCATTCAAAATTTTTTTTTCACTCACGTACTAGACACATAAATTTAAAAAGGGTAAGAATGTCATTGACTTAAATCCTATTTTACAATTATTTTTTCTTCTAGTATTATTGTACCCAAACAGCCAAGCCACCAGACGCGGAAGATTATTCCTTCACAGTTGAGATTAAAGATTAAGGTAAACAAATCTGATCCAACTCAATTTCTTATCCTACTTATTTTCGAAATGATATTGAACCAGAAATATTATACTAGATTTTCTGTTGTAGTATTGTAACAACAATGACAGAACAATTGCAAAGCAAAGGTGATTTGAACGAACCCATGTGTGCCCAATCCCCAAACTATGGTGAGCTGATATTGCCGTTTATATATATATCTAAATGCAAACTTTTCTACATATGCCTATATGTGTATGAATATATGTAATAGTTATTATTTTTGTTATATTTATCATTGGGTGGTGGATTATACTGTAGTAAGTTAGAGAAATACTTTATATTATTTAGTATTTACACACAAGTTAAGTTACAGAGAGTAGAAGTTATATCATCAATTATCAATGAAACAGTTGGCCGGGTATTGGACAAATCATATGATTTTTTAATAAATTTATTTTTTATTTTCGCATTCATTTGTTTATAATTTGTCTACATCTGCTCATGCATACATAATAAGCGTATTTAAGATATTGTAGTGTATCATTGGCGTTGCATCTTCTATTTGGATACACGAATGGAAGGATGCCAAACTCTTATTCTAATGAGAATAGGTTTTAAATTTATGTGTCTAGTATGTGAGTGAAAAACAATTTGAAATGGCTGATATACCCTTGGTTGCTAATTGGATTTTGTCCTAAAAATGTAAAAACGTAAATTTAACCTATAGGGTGCAATTTGTTAAATTATTCTTAATTTGAGGGTGCATATTGTCTTTTTTCATTTGTGAGGGTGCATGTTGCTACTATTGTTATATTTTGGGGTGCAAAACGATTTTTAGCCACAATCAAGAGATTCAAATTTTATTATATTCACTATTTTCATTATCGAACAAAACAAATAATGGGATAGTCAACTCAATCGAGTGAGTGCAATGAAACTTTAATACATTTCATTAATTAATCATCAACAATATAATTTTAACATAAATGGGATGAAAATGAAATTTCCAATATAAAAATACAAAATCCGATTTTCAGCATAAACCCCTGTTTTACGACTTGTAAGATCATTTAAAAAAATTATAGGCTAACCGTGTGTAACGAGCTATATCGACTAAAAAAAACCTTGACAAAAGTTTCAGACGAGGCAAATCTACACCAATTAAACTACCATGCAAAATGTGATTTAATTATTTTACTTGATGAGAGAGGGGTTATCATACACGTTCTTTAGACAATAATTATATTCGTAAAAATACTATTATATTTTATTTTAAATATTATTTTAATTATTTAATAATATACTCTCGTGCAATACTTTGAAGTTTGAACCGAAGTTTAACTTATTTTCTTATTTTATTCAAATTGACATAGTCTATTTGAGTTGATTGGTGGATTCACATCACAAACACGTGGTTTTAAGGATTTTTATAATACAATTAATTTATATTACATTTTATTGCTGTTAATATTAATTTATACCAAAATTATTTATCAGAGGCATCTTTATGCAACCAATGGATATTTATGTCGATTTCCCATAATATAGGGGTATTTTTCTCAATTAATCTAAACACAAGAGCGTTGAATGCAATAAATGCCTGATTCCCAATAATGTGTATATATAATATATAGTTCTGTATACTGAATTTCCATTTTTGATCCAATTCTAATTTCTAATATAATTCCAGCAATATATGCTAATAAAAACTTCGTCTACTTAAAAAGATAATAACAATAACAATAATAACAATACAGTTACGCCATGGAATGGCATGAATCGTCACAATACCTAAAACAAACTTATCTGGTCGTTAACTGCTTAACGACACACGAATTATATATATTATATTATATTAACGAAGCAATAATAGATTGAAGCCTGCATCTGTGACGAACCAAATTGCATTTAATATATCAGTAATACGGCATGTAGCGGCCTGGACGCCTGAACCTTGGTGCCTTGCTGCAAGTCAATGTTATGAACACATGTTATTTATTTTAATTAATTTTGAAGTGGCTAAAAACACAAGCTTCACTAAAAACGTAACTTATACTCGTCAATTAATATTTTTTTCTAGTCAAAATATGCATAAGAATTGCGACTATTGAAAGAATTTTGCGAGTTCATGAACAACTAAGAAAATGCTCAAGCTCGAAAAACTCGAGTTCGAGTTTGAGCTTTTTTTGAGCCGGCTCATCGAGCTCGCGAGTCGGCTCGGCTCGTTTAGCACCCTTATGGTAGTGTACTTCCATCTTAAATAACAAATATCTTAGCAAGGGTAAAAATGTCATTTACTAAATGGCTGAAAGAGAGAATAAAAAAACAAACTTACCCGTAACCATACGGAGAATAGAAATAAGGGGGTACATAAGGCCTCCTAAATCCATATGAAAGGTAAGGGTTAAATCGTCTTCCGCGAAACTGTTTCATTCCAGGAACATTAGTCCTTTTTGCCATAACCTGCAAAATATTACAAATTAAACAATTACAATAAATAAACATCCAAGCATTTTTTTGCACAAAAAAAAACAATATATTTATTCGACCTTTAATTGGCGTCCATGTAGCTCAGACTCGTTCAGTTGCAGGGCTTCTTGAATAGCTTCTTGTTCAAGAAATTCAACGTATGCAAAACCCTTTGGCTGCCCAAATTTATCGGTCAAAATTGTCACTCGGTTTACCGTTCCGCACGATTGAAAATGCTGCTGAACTTCCTCAGGAGTACATGCATAATCCACCTGTAGCACAATATTCAGTAAGTGTAAGTTAATTGACAAAAAAAAAAAAAAAAAAAGAGAAGGGGTCTGTAATAGAACGACAAAATTTTCATTAAACTCTTCGTTCTGTTTTTATCTCTTTTGATTTCTTTCAAATTGCATTGCAAGACATGCAAGAGTTTATAATAGCGTTCTTCCACAGATAGTTCATATGCAATTGTGAAACCAATGAGCACGGAAAAGAAGGCATATCATCCTTGTACAGTTTCCATAGCACGAAGAAAGAAACATAAAAATTCCAGTACAATTTACTACTGCAATTTTATTGGTATTATAGCTTGTTTTCTGAAGTACAAATATCCTACCCGACTCATAAGACGACCCAAAATCTTTATATATTCAAGCACAAAAACAGTCACTAACAGACAAATGATACTTTAAATGCAGAAAAAATCATTATTTTTCCCCTCTCAAGTCTCACTATAAATAATCAAATGATAATACCCCGAAATAAGCAAGCAAAAACGTGGGCTCTTTCATATTTTTTTCATATTTTTGCCTCTCCCACCTAAAATTCTTCCATGAATCGAACTCTAATACCCACAAGTCATTTTCTTGACACGTTATTCAAATCCCTTCAGAAACAACTCACGTGTGATGAATCATAATACAGTTAAACAAATCAGTACTCACATAATAACTATTTAAGTTGTAACACAACGGAAGGAAATCTCCGCAAAAGCTAGACTTAAGCCCGAGGTTGTGTCCCAGTATCGCAAGGAAGTGCAATTTTCTCATAACATTATCATGTTCTCATTTTCTTTCTAGCAAAGAATTCAAACGGATACGGCATCTAATAAAAAAACCTAAATGAGAAGGAAGCGATATGCAAAGAGTTGAAAGAGGGGTAACAAATGATGCAATGCACTACATATCTGATGAAATCTCAACTAAATGATCCAAAGGAATTAGTACGTCACATCTTTTAATTAAACAATGGCAAGCAAATTTATTTGTTATATCAAGGGTGTTCAAGAGAGAGACTTCTTCAAATGGTTCTTTGGCACTGGTCTGGGGTAAAATAGGGAAAAAGCAAAATAAGGTCAAATCCAAGTAAATACACCTCACCGCATCTGCTTCTATAACAAACCACCAGCTCAATCAGCAATCAAGAACGTAGCCACCAAAGTGATGTGGCAGTCACCAGCCTCGACTCTTCAGATGCACAGCAAGGATTCATCTTGGAGAACATAATGACTACATTTGACCTTTTAAGTCATATATACATGTGTAAGATACATAACTAATCGCCTGATAGTAGCACGAAACTAGAAAAAATTGCATCATGTCTCGTTCGCATTATCACTTTTTTCTTTTCTTTTTTTTTTGCTTTTTTTCTTTCTTTCTTTTTTTTTTCTTTTTTTCTTTTTTTTTTTTTTTGGGCTTTTTTTTGTCCCCATCCTTGAGACTTTTTTTTTTCTTTTATCAATTTTACATGGGGAATTTGCAATACTTTTCAGCTCATTACTAACTTTTTTCCCTTTTAATACAAACTCGTAATATTACAAATATGCAGGTACAGAGATATTTTATCAGGCAAGACCACTTAATGGCAGAAGAATTGCTTTCATCATCACTATATAAGGCTAATGGCAATGTTACTCAGGGATCTGACCAGCCCTGCGATCAGTGAGAAGTATTAAATCCAAAAGAGGTCTAAATAATGTTAAATCAAAATCTTTTCAGATAGCATCAAAGGATAATCACGATAACAAACTACTCTATTTGTTAAGATAAATATTCAGAAATTGAAAGAAAAATCAGTATTGGACATTGGTGCTCGTTTACTCATCGAAGTTTTCTTATGGGATTGACTGACAGCTTGAGGGTTAGTTATACAAAAAACATGCACACAAGGTATCTCTATTCCCAGCTATGTTGCATCTAAGATGCAATAAATCTAGTACGTATAGTAAGAGGGCAAACAGTATCACTTACTAAAGAAATGAATAATATATGTACAGATAGTACGGGATTAGGTGACTAACATGAAGATTACTATGATTACAAGCGTGCAAAAAAAAAAAGAACAAAAAATCCACAGATAGCATACAATATATAGGCCTCGTTTGGTTGCCAAGATAAGATTAGCTAAGATAAAATTAAATAATCTAATGAAACCCAATTGTAGTATTGGACCTTGGAAGATCCAATAAAAAACATGCCTAAAAGACATGATAACATAATATTTGCGGGTCGACCCGGCAAGTTATTGGGGATACCAAACATCAAACAAAGTCCCATTACTTCAGTTAATCATGGCTAATCTCCCCAACCAAACGAGGCCATAGCATATTAGACAAGATAAAACTGGAACTAAATAAGTTGAATGAGAAAGATGCATAAAGTGAAATCGGTACTCACATTTCCAACATAGACCGACCGTGAATCCACCTCCTCCTTGCTGGCCGCAGAAGCAGCAGCACTAGCAGGGTCTATTCGAGAAAAAAAAAGGGGAAAAGTAAATAGATCACTCAAATGTAGAACTTTCTACAAACTAAAATGTAACAAATATACTGCATTCTATCTATCTATCTTCTTCGAGTCCTTGCCAGTTAAAGAACCCGTTGTTGATAATGGTTATTCTTTTGCATGCCTTTTTTTACCTCTCAGATTTACATTATTCGCCGTCTATCTTTCAAAATAATTAAAAAAAATATTCCAGTAAGTCATATGGTGTCACTTTTATTGGTAAAATTAACTAGATGACAAATATTTATGGGTAAAATTTCTAACTATATGGTCTCTCTCTCTAGATTAGCCAAAAATAAACAAAATCGAGACTCGATCCTCAGCTTAAACGCACTCCTGCACATAATAGATGCTAACCATTGGCAATGGCAACACAGCTAAAAGAAGTGGAGTTCATGAGCAATAACAAATAGCTAGCAACATGAGAAATCATTTGCGTACATTCGAATTTGTTTATCATTCACCAAACATTTCAATATTTTCCGTTCTATTAGATAATCAATCAAAAGATTAACCTTTTTAGCATCAAAATCAATAAACTCAGAACCAAAAAAATCAATAAATTCAGAGCAAAAATCAGAGAAAAAAAAAAGAAAAAAACCTTGAGCGGCGCCCATCTCCTTCTCAACCTTCGCCTGCATTTCACGGAGCGCCGCCGCTTCCTCCTCCATCTCCTTCAATCGCTTCTTCATCTCATCCAATTCCTGAAAAAACACCAGATCCAATTAAAATTCGCACACATCCGAAACACGATCAACGCGTATTACAACACGAATTATGAAATTGAAAAAACGAAATTATAATAAACCTTGGAGGCGGCGTCTTCTTCAGCTCCGGGCATTTCGACGTCGGCGTCCATTTCTCCTTCGTCGGGAATTTCTGCGCCGTACACCTCGTGCTCCTCTTCCTCCATCAATCTCTCTCTCTCTCTCTCTCTCTCTCTCTCTCTCTCTCTCTCCCCTCCACTGTGAATTGCAAAAAGGGATAACCCCACGGCCGAGCTCATTATGACTGTTAAACATGGGCTTTTCAATTGGGTCGCGAAGATCCGAAAAGATTGATCCGTAAATATAGGTAGGCCCGTTGATGTAAATGTTTCAGTAGTCTTTTCCAAAATTTTATTAGATTATATAATCCAAATTTCCAACCATGAATATTATTTTATTCAATTTAAATATTCATCTCATATTGAACTATTTAATATAAATAATATAGTTTCCAAAATGTATAATTAATAGGCTAAATTACTGTCACCCCACCCTGAGCTAAGGTTAAATTACGAAAAACACCCCTCGTGTTTGGGTAAGTACAATAACCCTTGAACTATGAACCTTTTTATATGTCCGAGGAATGTTCTCTAATTTGTACTCGTTTTGTACAAAAATGCTGCTTCTGATGGTGCCACAATCTGATATTAACAAGCCAAGAGACACATCTTACGATCATTTTGTTTCAAAATGTGGAGCTCAAATGGGATACATCAAGTACAAACAGGAGAATATTCAACATAATCTATAAGATTTTACTAAATTTGATACCGCGATGATGGACGTGTAAGAAAATTCATAGTTGATGAATTGGTTGTAATTATCAAAACGTGGGAATTTTTTTTCGTAATTTGACAGTATCTCAGGGGTGGCTAATTAATACACTTATATTCATGTAGCCTAAAATATGCCATACAAAGACACAAAATTAGGGGAAAATAATAATAGTAACACTAATTGGCGGTTTGTAGCTCGATACATCATTTATCAAATCATATGCTATGAACATAAGTTACAAAAATCAACCATTCACTGACAATTTCATTTTACAAATTACTATCATTGGTTAATGTAAAACAAATTAAATTAGTAAAAGCAAGAGGGTGTTTGGCTAAACTTATTTTAAACAATTGATAAGCTCTTACGTCTGATAAGATGTTTTAAAAGCTGATAAGTTGTTACATCTTATTTTTAGGATTAATTTTTAGAGTGTTTTGATAATGGACTTATTTCCTATTTTTACTCATTAAAAGATATTAAATAAAAAGGTGGGTAGATGTAATTATTTAAAAAGATCTTATTTGCTCTCCAACAGCTTATTTTAAAAAAAAAAGATATTTTTCTAAAAAATTACCAAACACTTTGGAAGAGCTTATAAAATCTAAAACATCTTATAAACTTAGTCAAACACCCTCTAAGTATAAAGTAATTTGCAACAAGATTCTTTAAAAAAAAATACACACACATACAAAATAGTTGCCTTTTAATGTGGCATTTTACAAACAAAACACACGAATTCAAAGAGATTTGAACTCCCGACCTCTCACCAAATTCCATTAAAGTAGCAATTTCAAAACCACTCGGACAAAACCTTAGTAAGTTGTTCAAAAGCACTTATTCAAACTATACTATATATGCACCCTTAATCCTTAGCATTACCCGCAAGAAAAGCTCTAATCATAGGCCTAAACTTTTCCTTAGCTTTTATAATACCCAAAAACATAAACCTATACAAAACAACCATACCAAAGAGAATAGCAACATCAATCCACTTAGAGTACCCCATCTCCACTTGCCAAACATTCCTCAAGATCTCCTCCCCCGTTATAGTTGCCGCACCTCCCGCCAGCTCGTTCGGGAACGTAAGCCCCTCGAACTCGTTCTTGAAGAACCCTTGGTCCGCGTACTTGTGGAACGCGATATTGTACATAGGGTACCTCCAGAACGGCTTCGGGAGGTCGTCGGGCAATCGGAAGAAACCCCCGTTGAGCATCATTACCCCTTGGATCCCGGCCCCCGTTATGATCCCCATGAGGAAATCGGGGACCACGCTCGCGACAATCATCATTAGGCTCTCGACAAGCATCATGCACGTGAATAGGACTAGTAAGAAGCATACGAAGTGGTCGATGCTTTTTTGCAAGCCGACCAAGTAATATGCCATTGCGCCCGGTAGTAGTGAGATAAGCAATAAGTACGGGATGGAAGATATTGTATTCCCCACGACGAATGCGGCCACGCCGTAGTGGCCGTTCAGTCTTTCTCGTGTGAAGATCTGCAGTTATAGTAATACATACACGTATATAAGGGGTGGTAACGACATTTAGTATCCGGACCCGACCCATTTATTAATGGGCGGGTGAATATACCAAACCGGTCGAATCAATTGTCTAACCCTAGGAAATACGATTAATTATTAAAGAAAAAAAAAGGATATACTGTTAAACCTCCATAAATTAATACAGTTGAGACCAGCAAAATTCTATTAATTGAGTGAAATATTAAATTATCGAACTAATAATTTAGTTGTTTTTTAACGAGTCGAGACTAGGATAAACTATTATTTAAGCGAGATTATTAATTTATCAGATATTAATTTATCAAATATTAATTTATCGAGGTTCTACTGTATATATAAAGACATTATTACCTTCATGTCCTCGACGAAAGAAGGGAAGCCACCAATCGCCATGAAGGTCAAGAAAGCGGCAACGAAAAATAGCATCGAGCCTCTAGCCTGCGAAAACCAATCGCAAAAAAAATTCATCAATTAGTTTATTTAAATTCTCATCAATATAAAAGTTCATTAAAAAAGAAATTAATTACCTGAATTGATCCATAGCTATGGCCAATGTCATAATATATAGTTCCTACACACAAGCAAAGTGCGATATATATCGCTAGACGAAGCCAATAGTAGCCGAGATCACGATACATGTTCATAAACGATCTCTGAGTTAGAACAACGCATTGAGTAATAAATCCTGCATGGCTTCCCTTCTTCTCCAATGCTTCTCCACTCTAAATACAAATTTCAAAACGAGTAATTGATATATTCGAATGAATACTTAGATATATTCGACGTTAATGCGCATGTAGTTATATATGTATACCTTTAGACATATATCTTGTACTCGTTTTTGAACGTGATCGTAGGCATTTGAAGACTTGTACGAATCAGAAAGTACGTTGACTGCTTCCGTTGCAGTTATGGTTCCGTCGAGTCCTTGTTCGATATCCTATACGTACAAAAATCAGTTGTGTCCAATTTCTCGAAACAACGTAACAAAATAAAACTAATTAAGAGAGAGATTATTTATTTAATTTCTGAATTTAATTACTCACAACATCAAAGTCTTTGTTAATTGTCCTGAGATAGTGGTCTGATGGATTCCTCATTGATGGGCAAGGAAAGCCATTTGAAGCAAAAAACTGTTACACAATCACAAGAAAGTATAAATATTTTTAGCCAACTAATTAGTAATACTTAGGGCAAATTACGGCCACCCCTGAGGTATGGCAAAATTACGAAAAAACCCCTTTTGTTTTTGCTGTAATTACTAATTACCCAAACAGGAGGGATTTTTTCGTAATTTGACCATACCTCAGCGGGGTGGCCGTGATTTGCCCGTAATACTTATAAAAGTGGAAATCGGACGTGTTTGATCGGAATAATATACTTTTCGTTGAAAAAAAAGATTGAAGTGAAAAACGTTACCGAATTTGCAGCCGAAGTCGAACCAAAGTAAACAACTCTGCCAGATGACAAAAGGCAAAGATTATGGAAGAGATCAAAAACCTCCCCGCTCGGCTGATGAATCGAGACAACGACCGTCCGTCGATCCTGCCGCACGATTTTAATAATACGGCTCATGACATGGTAAGAAGAAGCACTGTCCAAACCGCTCGTGGGCTCGTCCAAAAATAGAAGTTTGGGCCTTGTCAGTATCTCGATGCAAATGCTCACTCTCCTCTTTTGTCCACCGCTGAGCCCTTTCACGCTCCACCCTCCGATTCTCGTGTCCACCGCGTCTTGTAGGCCCATCTCTTTGATAGTGTCTTCGGCCCGTTTTTTCTTTTCGGAGTTGGACATTGTGTTTGGGAGCTGGAGGAGGGCGGAGTAGTGGACCGCTTCTCGTACGGTCAACGTTGTCATTAACGTGTCGTCTTGAGTCACGTATGCCTTGAAAGTAGATTTTGATTGTAGTTAAGAATATCTATCATATGTTAAATTAAATTGTTGGTAAGTTTAAAATCATGAATGAATGTTTTTCTTACAGAAGTGCCAAATGCTAGTGCTTTCTTTCGGCCGTTGATTAGAATATCTCCCTTCTGTCTTGTGTTAGAATCTAGCCTCCCTGAAATAAGAATTAATGTTTTTAATTACCACTTTCCAAACATCAAATTGATGATAAATGTGAAAAGAATATAATCTTATATGCATGGATACTTCAATTCCAAAAAATACAACATAGGGTAAATTACGAAAATATCTTTCTTTCTTTGTAATTTGAGTATTTACAATCACCCCTCAACATAATCTTCTAGATTGCGTGGAATATTCTTCATTTGGTACTTATTTTTTTTTTTTTTTGAAAAAATACAGTTTCTGATGCACCAAAATTAAATATTTACAAAATAATAGACACATCTTATGATAATTTCAAAACGAGGAGTTCGAATGGGATAAAATAGGTACAAACTGGAGAATAGTTACCGGCCAATGCATTGAGAAGAGTAGACTTTCCACAACCAGAAGGCCCCATGACAGCTAAAACCTCACCAGGCTCAACGTAACCGCTAACTCCCATCAGAATCGGCCGCCGCCCCTCCGCCGCCGCCGCCTTCTTTTCCGGCACCGTCACCCACAAATCCTTCCACGTCAGGTAAATCCCACCTCCCAAATTTCCCAACGCGGCCTCCGGCGCCGCTCCATTGCCGGAGCCAGCATCGGAAGACGGGCGGCGGATGCTGAACGGAAAACCCAGTTTCGAGCTGTTGGCCGCCGGCGTAATTTCATCAGTATTAGTATCGTGGCTTATGACGGGCTTCTTGATCGGGCTCGGGCTAGGTGTCCATCTTGGAACACTAGTTGCATGAGAATCCATTATTATAATTTCTCCAACTAGGAAAACACTGTTTATATACTTTATAATTCATGCAATATATATATATATATATATATATATATATATATATATATATATATATATATATATATCCAAACATAAAGTGCGGGTCAGTCCCCAACAACATTTTTTAAGCATATTGGACCCTAAATCAAACATAAATATGCACTTAACTCCCTAACTGGTGTGCAAAGACCGAAAAACCCTTCACTTTATTTTGAAATTACCTGCAAATTCTGACTGCAAATTCTGACACAACTTTTCACCTACTTCACGCGTCGGTTGAGAATCACGCTCCATACCTTTCAACTATCCGTTGTCATTCAATTTTCGAACCATTTCCTCAGCGGTTTCTTGCAGTTTTTCTTCGTGCAGCGATTCTTCAGGTTTTTCGGTTTTTGTTTGCTTGTATAAACAAGGCGGAAAGTAGACAGGAAACTAAAGTAATAATATTCGAAGTAGAAGAATGGTGAAGACAAACAAGGGGAAGGAGAAGCAAGGTTTTTTTTTTTTTTTTTTCAGGAATGGATAATGAAATTTGTTGTTGTTTATTGTTGCTGTTAGCAAAAAACAAACTGCATGTTCTCATATTGAATGATTTTGAACATTTCCAGTAGTGGGTAGTATCCAACGGCGAGATTGGGGTTTTCTGAAATAAAAAAATCGAACAACTGGTTCCAATAAAATGTTGTTTTCTTGTTTATGGTTGCAAAAAATTGTTCATTTTCTGTGGAATTGCATGATTTTGAACACTTTCGCTCTTGGGTATCATTCGTCTGAAATATTAGTATTTTCCCAAATCACTTTTTGTCATAACAAGGGTTTGATTTTGGGCATTAGATGTGTTTAAATAATATAAGTCTTACTACACAACGGTAGTGCTATTGTAGTTAGAAGGTATAAAAAAAGGTAATGGCAGTTCTTCTGATGTACTTAAATAGTATATGTCGTATTGCCCAACAGTATAAGTACTGTAGGTGTATGGTATTGATACAATATAGTGACGGTATAATTACAATACCTACATAGTACCATTGTTATTTTACAATTGTATTTTTTCTGATTATTGTTTTTCCTTTATAATCGTAATACACTTGCAGATGATGACGCCCAACAAGCATGCAGGTGCTCTCCTAGCGCCTTTGTTAAGTGTATATTTTTACACTTTATCGTATCTTTTTATTTGAGCTATTGGTGTGTTTTAACGATAATTGGTGCTTAAAAAGTTGATTTATTGTATTTTAGGTACAAATTGAAGAATTGGAAAAGTATGGGGTCAAAACTGTAATTTTGGAGAAAATATGGGTCAAAAGTGAAAAAATCAAAATTCTGAAGATGTAAAGCTCGGACCCCCGTCCCAGTTTTAGTGCAATTCGTGGGACCCCCGTCCGAGACTCCGAAGTTGCGCAGTAAAGGGATTTTAATTGCACAAGGAAACTGCCTTCTTCCCCAAGTTCTTCACCCTATATAAGACCAACCCAAGCACACAATTAGGGATCATCTTTAAACGAAATTTTACACCACAAAACACGAAGAACGAAGATCAACGAAGACTCAAGCATAGTTTTTCTTATTTCTTTTATTTTTATTTTGTTTATCATAAGAATTACGAGTAGCTAAGTTTTTAATCTAGGATTTTATTGGAACCATATGTGGTAATTCGAACCTATTTTTCTTCTTTTATGCAATGTATAATTCTTCGATTATTTCTTCTATCTTGATCTTATTTAGCGCATGAACGTAGCTAATTTATGTTGCTATTGGTTATTGTTAGAATTGATTGACAGATCGTTTTAATAATTAGAACAGGGATAGAAGAGCCTTCGAGTAGTCTTTCACCGAATGCGTGTGTTGATTGCATGTATTATCGTAGACATACAGATAATACCTTAGGTAGCCGTTTTCGAGACTTGTTATTTAATGCTTTATTCATACTAGGTTTGCATAGGCATATAGTGAATCTTTTATGAATAATAGGCTTATAATACAGCGACAGCTGGTTATGAGTAATTCCGTGTCTTGGGTTAATAATCGGGAATCATAACTTGCATGATAGAAGATTAATTGGGTGAAGAATTACCGCATAGGGGGAAGATAAAATCCTAGATCCGTTTTATATTGATATTTTCTCGTGTTTAATTGCTTTCTTAATTAGTTTATTTTATTTAGTTAATTAAATTGACAACCCTGCGTAGGCTGAATAAAAATCATAATTGTTAGGATTTGGTACTTAGGATTAGGTAATTTGCGTATTCCCTGTGGGATCGACATCCGACTCTCACGAGTCTACTTTACTACTTGTTTGCGATACGTGCACTTGCGTGTGGGTATTTAGCACCCAACAAGTTTTTGGCGCCGTTGCCGGGGATTAAAACTGCAATTTTGGAGAAAATATTTTGGCGATGTTACTTGAGGACAAGCAAAAGTTCAAGTTTGGGGGTGTGTTAAGTGTATATTTTCAAAGAACAAATGGACATAATTAAACCTATGATGACGGCCAGACACTATGCTGCATTGGAGGAAAATCCTTTCGGGCATTTCTTAAACATGCCTAAGATATACCATAGTTTCTTAAAGGTGTCTGTTCTGTTGAAGAGGACATACAACGTGGAGACACGTACGTTCTGGTTTGGAGGTAAAACTATCCCTGTCGTCTTTGATCCTAGGGAGTTCTGCATCATGATGGGACTACAGTTTAAGGGGATACCCATCGATAAAAACCTGGAAATAGAAACTCCTTTCATTAGACGTGTTTTTGGGGGTAAATTGACCCAAGTAAAGCGTCATCAAATTGCTGAAAAATTGGAAGAGTATGCTGTTAGGACCGACCAACAATCAATTGAGGATTTTTGTAGGTTGTACATTATTTTCGCTTGCAATACTTTCTTATTGCCAAAGGGCAACTTTCAACTGCCGAGGTACGTTTATCCACATGTTGACAAATTGGAGCGCGTAGGAGATTTTGCGTGGGGAAAATTGGTGTATGATGTGCTCATTGAAAATATTGAGGCACACTTGGCTGGGGCAGGAGGGTATTTTGATGGTTGCACCATTGGGTTGTTGGCATGGGTGAGTGAAAGGATCACTTCTCTGGGATTCGCAACAAGCGTTTTCGAATACCCAAGATTTTTTCGATGGTCCGACTCTAAAATACCAGCCGACGAACGTCAGGCTAAACATCTTTTTAGAGAACTCACACCAGACAAGGTAACAATTTTGATTTATGCATTTTCATTGTGTTATTTGCTTACGTAATAAACTAATGCACAATTTGTCTATATGTTTATTAGGTGATATCATTCTCCGTGCACAAAGAAGAGAGAAAGTTTTTGGTTTCACCTGTGGAAGAACTATCTGGTCCTGTGGAGGTCGGTGGAAAAGTCGAAGTCAGGCGTGTAAGTGAAGAGTACTATTAATGAGATGGACATGTCCCATTTGTAAACCAACGTGATGTTGTTGTATTACACTAATCATTGTTTATTTTATGTGAACTGCAGCAGCATTTTGAAAATGCACAACAAGTGAAGAGGAAGAATGTGAGATTGGAAGAGACAGAGGGGAAGAAGAAGAGAAGAAGAGCTCTTATTTTTGAAGAGGAAGAGGAAGAGGAAGAGGAGCAAGATGAAGGGAAAAAAGAAGTGGAGGAGGAAGATAAATTTTTTAATGCTGTTGAAGAACTTGGAGATGAGGAAAAAAAAGAGAAAGAAGGAGAACAACAAGAAGAAGATGAAGAAGAAACCTTGATAAAAGTACTGAACATGGAGAGGGAGAGAAGGTCGAAGGCAAGAGAAGACAATCGAAGAAGAAAGAGTCGAGGACAAGAAATCAGCGTAGTCTCTGCTAAACTGCCCACAACAGTAATTATTCCTTATAATTTAATAATAACTATTATTATTATTATTATTATTATTATTATTGTTATTACTATTATCACTAATGATTCTTTTGGATATAGGTTGTCGTAGATAATTCTACGTACCAGGGGAGAACAGACTATGTATGCCGAGATGAGCTTACTGATGTAGAGAGGGCAGTACTTGATGGGTACCTCGTTGATGTTGATTTGAGGTAAAATCACTAACTTACTGAACATTTGGTATATAATAACTTCTTATGTAGTATCGGCGTACTTAACAAATAGTGCATGTTTATTTCTATTGTAGTGCAACTGTGATCGAAAGAGGCCCCAACGTATTGACTGGAAAGCATATGTGCGATCTTTTGTTTGATCAGCATCTGAGTGGGGAGCACATCGACATATACATGAGCCTGTTAAATTCCGAAGCGATCATGGAGGAACATGGGCATGAGATTGATTATCTCGAGACCCCTGCCCAGGTATATATTGGTTTAACAAAGATGTTGCATTCTGTGTATACTGGTTTATCTTATATTTTTTTTATTATGTTTCGTAGTATGAGATACTGGCACGAGATCGAATGGACTTCAGAAAGATGGGTGATACAGAGTTGGATACCTTTTTAAAGAGCTTAACATATTTTGGATCTACCGCAGTTGAGAAGCTTGGAATAGCACGTCTCTACAGCAAAAAATATGTTCTGATACCTATAAATCCCAAAGATCACTGGTTCTTGCTTGTGTTGGACCCAAACGAAAAAGTTTTTCGGCATTGGAACTCCCTAGCCCATTCTCCGACGAGCCCAGGAATTGCAGATTATATCGTAAGTCCTTAAATCGAATATCCTTTCGACTCAATACCTGCACATGCATGTTTGCACGGAAGTTTATCCAACTGCCAAGATTTGCAAGTACAGGTCCTAGTCTCTAAATCAACACCATACGACTTATCCTCTTCATACACCTCATAACGCGTACCACTGGATCTGGTATATTTTAATAAGCGAGAGGCCGTATAGTTGATTAATAATCTCTTTTCAACTCTTGGACACACTGTACCAGTCATGACTAAAGAATCTTCTCGTCGATTACCTATCATCTTCATTATTTTGATTCGTATCATATCAATCATGGATGGAACTGGCAAAGATCGTTCATCTTTAACCCAACCATTCCAACATTCAACTTGGTTACTGTTCATTATTCCCCATCTATCCCCAGAAAAGTATGCATTGGCCCAACGATTGGGA
>NW_012194805.1:532885-543550 GCF_000504015.1 Erythranthe guttata | reverse complement strand
AGCTCCACACCATACTTTCTTTGGACCTCATTCAAAATAGCAATTGGTTTGTAACCTGGCTCATCTCTCAATTTTTGTTTCATAAGTTGCGAAATCCACGTAGCATCGGCTTTGGGATGACCCCTTGTACGAAGAGTAGCATCACCACAACTGTGCTCAAGAATACATTTGCGAATGCCGAATAACTTGTCTGATTTATGAACTGATGCATAAACCCTCCATTTGCAATTTTCAACAATGCATACGGCTATGATCTTTTGTTGATCATTTTTCTTGTACTTAAAGGTTCGATTGTTAGCAATGCAGTAATTTTTTAACATAAACCTAAAATCATTAGCATCTTTGAAAATTTGATTCTCCCCGCGTATGCAATGTCTCCATGCATCAATTGAATCTCCAACCGGATTGTACTCAATTTGCAACGGACTGTTGGAACTAACAGACTCACTGGAAAATGCAAAAACAATGAAACAAATTGGATTATTACAGTGGACTACAAATAAATTGTAACAATTGAAATAAGTACTTTGAGTGGAATGCTTGCATACGAGAACTCAATTTATAAGATACTTGATATACAATGATTCAATACTATTAGTAGCCTTATATGATACTACGAGCTTAGTTATTCTACACTATCACTATAGTAACACGATACTATGTAGTATTATATTCTATGCTATGATTACATAAACAAATTGCAAATGCATACAAAACAGAATGGCTGCATACCCGTTGCTGGGGGTCCTCCTTCTACGCCCATCAAGTTCATCAGTGCGGCTCACCATAATGTCGACCACACTCATGTGCATTACCAAATGCAATGTAACCATATTCACCACGTCTTCGTCAGAAGTCAGTGTGACGAACATTCTTTCACGGGGAGCCAAGTATTGGAGCACCAATTTGTCGGGATGTATATCGTTCCACTTCATTAAGATAGATTCATAGATCTCCTTTAAAGTCGAATCATTCTTAATGGAAATGATGTGCAGAGAATCATTGTACCGACAACTTCCAATAATACCAGCGGCGATGGGGTTTGATTCACCATTTGCTGCCATTGTGGGAAATTACAGTTTTTTTTCGCGGTCGGAAAACAAAAAGTTGTAACAGAGAATATGAGGAAACGAAGAGGAGAGAGAAGCAGAAGAGAAAAAATGGAAGAAAAATGCCAGATAAGAGATAGTGTAGAAGAAAGAGGAGAGAGGAGAGAGAGTGTAGAAGAAATAGAAGAAAGAGGCGAGAGGAGAGAGGAGAGAGAGTGTATAAAGTGGAAAAAAGTGGGGTCAGGGACTGAACTGCATGTTTATGTTTGCTGTAGGGACTGACCCGCTAGTGAAACATTACTGGGGACTGACCCGTATGTTAGTTTTTGAGTTGGGGATTTATCTGTACTTGTCCCTATATATATATATATATATATATATATATATATATATATATATAGGGCATATTACAAATAAGCCCATCAGTGGGAACTTATTCATAAAGAGATCCAGACAATATTCTCCTTTACCAATAAGTCCACACATGGTCCAGATTTATGTAAAGGACTAAAATAACCCATCTTACTTTTATATGCTCCAATTTCATCCTTAACTTAATTTAACTTCAATTTGACCCCAAATTTCACAAATTATTCAATTTTGACCCAAAACTTTTTTTTTTTCACAAATTTTTTTTTTTCAAAAACTTTTTTTTTCCGCCGGATTCCGGCGTTGACTTTTTTTTTTTTTTTTTTTTTTTTTCCGGATTCCGGCGTTGACCGGCGGTAAACACCGGTCTCCGGCGTTGACTTTTTTTTATTTTTTTTATTTTATTTTTTTTTTAATTTTTTTTTCTGTAACTTTTTTTTCCGTTTAAACAACAATATTGCTTTGAATGACAGTAATATTAACTATATTACTGTTAAACACAGTAAAAATAACTAAACTATAGTTTAACACAGTGATATTGCTATATTAATCTCTAGCACATTAATATTAACACAACAAAATTCATTATTATTGTATAATAAAGTAATATTACTATGTTGTCCGTTCAACAAATTTAAACAAAATAAAAAAAACCAAAAGAATTAATATTACTGTGAGTGACAGTAATATTACTATAGCAACAGTAATATTACAATAGTAGACAGTAATATTATTACGTTACTCCGTGAATAACTCAAACAAACAAAATATCCAAACAAAAGAATAATATTGATGTGGTTGACAGGAATATTACTATAACAAACAGTAATATTACCGTCAACCACAGTAATATTATTGTGTTTACAGTAATATTACAATAATAGACAGTAATATTAATACAAACACCACAAAAAAATAATAATATTGATGTTGTTGACAGTAATATTATTGTGTTTACAGTTATTTTACTGTCAACGACAGTAATATAATTACGTTGACTTGTCAATAAATCAAAAAAAAATAAAAAAAAATAATAATAAATAAAAAAATATAATATTGCATTAATTTACTGTCAACGGCAGCACAATTACATAAATGTAATGTCAACGGTAGTACAATTACGTTAATTAACTATCATTGACAGTATAATTACGTTAATTTACTGTCAGTGACAGCACAATTACGGTCAACGTTTAGCGGCGGACGTGGAAAAACAAAACAAACCAAAAAAAAAAAAAAACTTAAAAAAACACTAAAAAAAGAGACCGCCGGAAACCGGCGAAAAAATCCGGCGGAAAAAAAAATCCGGAAGAAAAAAAAAAAAAAAAAAAAAAAAAAAAAAAAAAAAAAGTCAACGCCGGAGACCGGCGTTGACCGCCGGTCAACGCTGGAAACCGGCGAAAAAATCCGGAAGAAAGAAAAAAAAAAAAAAAAAAAAAAAAAAAAATTTAAAAAAGTCAACGCCGGAATCCGGAGGCAAAAAAAAAGTTTTTGAAAAAAAAAATATTTTTTGAAAAAAAAAAAATTTTGGGTCAAAATTTAATAATTTGTGAAATTTGGGGTCAATTGAGATTAAATTAAGTTAAGGATGAAATTGGAGCATATTAAATTATACTCCAAAAAAAAGTCAAAATTGAATTTTTGTGGTCAAAATTGAACTTTTATGGACAAAATTGATTAATTTGGATTACAATTAAGAATTGGGTATAAATGGTTGAGGGTAATATTGGGATATACATGAATGTTTCCTTTAGTTATAATAAATATTAAAGGGATGGGCTTATTGGTAAAAGAGATATGTCCCCTAAACCTAGAATAATAAACATGCTTGGTTGGGGACTTTTGCATAAAAATCCCATATATATATATATATGCGCGCGCGCGTGGGGTGAGGAATTTGGATTAGGCACGATAAATTAATTGCATTAATTTTTTTTTTTTTTTGTAATTGGCATTTTTATATTTTAGGTTAAATTACGGGCAACCCTTGAGGGAAAGTCAAATTACGAAAAAATCTCTCATGTTTGGGTGATTACAATTACCCCTCAACTGTGAGTCTTCTTACACGTCCACCATTATGATGTTAAATTTAGTGGAATCTTTTCTATTATATGGAATCTTCTTGATTATATGAAATATTCTCAAGTTTGTAACCGGTTTATCTCATTCGAGCTCCACATTTAGAAACAAGATGATCATAAGATGTGTTTTTTTTTTTGTGTATATATCAGATTGGCATTAGAAACTGCATTTTTTGCACAAAACAAGTATAAATTAGAGAACATTCCACATAATCTAGAAGATTATGTTGAATTTAACATCATAAGGATTGAAGTGTAAGAAGATTCATAATCGAGGGTTGTAATTACCTTTTGGAATTGAAATGAATATCTAAATTTTAAAATTGAAATTGAAAAATGTTTTGTACTTTCCAAAGAAATCGGAAAAAAAAAAAAGAAGAAGATAAATTTGATCCATTATATCTGACTTTCAACCCTAATTCTGCTAAGCTAAATAAGTTATTGAATAATATGTTTGGTGGCCTAGCTATTAATTGGTGATTACTATTCAAATTCTACTTAATATTATCATTCATATTAGGTATAACTTCTAGGTGAGGATTTAGATAAAAGTTATGTTACTCTTTTTGTGAACTCAAATTAATATTTATTAAAAAGCATAATAATGATTTCAAACTAATGTCATCAATGGCTACGAAATTTTGGTGACCCAATCCTATGTATATGATGATGTTTAATAGTCACCTATAAAAATATTGAATCGGGTAATCACGTGCTCGATATTCTTGAAACTCCTTAATAATTTGGAGATTCATGCGATAAAAATAAACGTGAACTAAGTCGGGATCGATCCGGTGGAAGCCCCTCCGATACTTAATTCAGATATATGGATCGTGAAATAATTGAAAGAATTATAACAATTTGATTCCTTGAATAAAAAATATCGTACCTTAATTTAATGTATTAAGTTCTATCTTTATTTGGTCGATTTCAATTTATAGAGCCCCCAAACCTCTGTAGGGTCTTTGATTCAGTAAATTAATAAAATCGTATTCCACCCCACCCCCCAAATCCATTTCGATGTCGGAGTCCATTTCACCTTCGTCGGGAATTTCTGCGCCGTACACCTCGTGCTCCTCTTCCTCCATCAATCTCTCTCTCCTCCACTGTGTGTGAATTGCAGAAAGGGATAACCCCTCGGCCGAGCTCATTAATTACTGTTAAACATGGGCTTTTCAGTTGGGTCACAAAGATCCGAAAAGATTAATACGGGCTGATCCGTAAATATAGGTAGGCCCGTTGATGTAAATGTTTCAGTAGTCTTTTCCAAAATTTTATTAGATTATAATCCAAATTCCCAACCATGAATATTATTTTATTCAATTTAAATATTCATCTCATATTGAACTGTTTAATATAAATAATATATTATTTCATAAATAGGTGTCGTTTTTTCACTTTGCCACAAGTTTTAAAAATCTCAATAAATATGTCTTAATTTTAGAAAAATATATAGATATTGATAGATCAAAATACCCTTATTTAAGGGTATAATTGGAAAATATATAATTAATGCAGACTTGAAATTTTAAAAAGTGGCAGATAATATGAAACAAAAGAAATTATCAATGATTACTAACACTTATATTCATTTTACTAACAATTTTATTTTACAAATGACAATCATTCATTAATGTAAAACAAATTAAATTAGTAAAAGTAAGTACAAAGCAATATGCAACAAGATTCTTTAAAAAAAATACACACAATACAAAATAGTTGCCTTTTAATGTGGCATTTTACAAACAAAAGACGTGAATTCAAAGAGATTTGAACCCCCGACCTCTCACCAAACTCCATTATAGTAGCAATTTCAAAACCACTTAAACTAAACCTTAATAAGTTGTTCAAAAGCACTTATTCAAACTATAGTATATATGCACTCCTAATCCTTCGCATTACCCGCAAGAAAAGCTCTAATCATAGGCCTAAACTTTTCCTTAGCTTTTATGATACCCAAAAACATAAACCTATACAAAACCACCATACCAAAGAGAATAGCAACATCAATCCACTTAGAGTACCCCATCTCAACTTGCCAAACATTCCTCAAGATCTCCTCCCCCGTAATAGTCGCCGCACCTCCCGCCAGCTCGTTCGGGAACGTAAGCCCTTCGAACTCGTTCTTGAAGAACCCTTGGTCCGCGTACTTGTGGAACGCGATATAGTACATAGGGTACCTCCAGAACGGCTTTGGGAGGTCGTCGGGCAACCGGAAGAAACCCCCGTTGAGCATCATCACCCCCTGGATCCCGGCCCCCGTTATGATCCCCATGAGGAAATCGGGGACCACGCTCGCGACGATCATCATTAGGCTCTCGACCAGCATCATGCACGTGAATAGAACTAGCAAGAAGCATACGAAGTGGTCGATGCTTTTTTGCAAGCCGACTAAGTAATAGGCCATTGCCCCCGGTAGTAGTGAGATAAGCAATAAGTACGGGATGGAAGATATTGTATTCCCCACGACGAACGCGGCCACGCCGTAGTGGCCGTTCAGTCTTTCTCGTGTGAAGATCTGCAGTTGAAAAGACGGAAAATGTGAGCATTATAGTAATACATACACATATATAAGGGGCGGTAACGACATTTAGTATCCGTACCCGACCCATTTATTAATAGGCGGGTGAATATACCAAACCGGTCGAATCAACATTGTCTAACCCTAGGAAATACGATTAATTATTAAAGAAAAAAAAGGGAGATACAATTAAACCTCTATAAATTAATACAGTTCGGACTAACAAAATTCTATTAATTTAGCGAAATATTAAATTATCGAACTAATAATTTAGTTGGTTTTAACGTGTCGGGACCAGGAGAAACTATTATTTAAGCGAAGTTATTAATTTATCGAATATTAATTTATTACCTTCATGTCCTCGACGAAAGAAGGGAAGCCACCAATAGCCATAAATGTCAAGAAAGCGGCAACGAAAAACAGCATCGAGCCTCTAGCCTGCGAAAACATATCGCAAAAAAAAAATTATCGATTAGTGAATTTAAATTCTCATCAATATAAAAATTCATTAAAATGAGAAATTAATTACCTGAATTGATCCATAGCTATGGCCAATGTCATAATATATAGTTCCGACACACAAGCAAAGTGCGATATATATCGCTAAACGAAGCCAATAGTAGCCGAGATCACGATACATGTTCACAAACGATCTTTGAGTTAGAACAATGCATTGAGTAATAAACCCTGCATGGCTTCCCTTCTTCTCCAATGCTTCTCCACTCTAAATACAAATTTCAAAACGAGTAATTAATATTTTCGAATGAATATATACTTAGATATATTCAACGTTAATGCATGTAGTTATATATGTATACCTTTAGACATATATCTTGTACTCGTTTTTGAACGTGGTCGAATGCGTTTGAAGACTTGTACGAATCAGCAAGTATTTTGACTGCTTCCGTTGCAGTTATGGTTCCGTCGAGTCCTTGTTCGATATCCTATACGTACAAAAATCAGTTGTGTCCAATTTCTCGAAATAATGTAACAAAATAAAACTAATTAAGAGAGAGATTATTTATTTAATTTCTGAATTTAATTACTTACAACATCAAAGTCTTTGTTAATTGTCCTGAGATAGTGGTCTGATGGATTCCTCATTGATGGGCAAGGGAAGCCATTTGATGCAAAAAACTGTTCCACAATCACAAGTATAAATATTTTTAGCCAACTAATTAGTAATACTTAGGGCAAATTACGGCCACTCCTCAGGTATGGCAAAATTACGAAAAAACCCCTCTTGTGTGGATGTAATTACTAATTACCCAAATAGGAGAGGGGGTTTTCGTAATTTGACCATAGCTCAGCGGGGTGGCCGTAATTTGCCCGTAATACTTATAAAAGTGGAAATCGGATGTGTTTGATCGGAATAATACTTTTCGTTGGAAAAAAAGAATATTAAGTGAAATACGTTACCGAATTTGCAGCCGAAGTCGAACCAAAGTAAACAACTCTTCCAGATGACAAAAGGCAAAGATTATGGAAGAGATCAAAAACCTCCCCGCTCGGCTGATGAATCGAGACAACGACCGTCCGTCTATCCTGCCGCGCGATTTTGATAATACGGCTCATGACATGGTAAGAAGAAGCGCTGTCCAAACCGCTCGTGGGCTCGTCCAAAAATAGAAGTTTGGGCCTCGTCAATATCTCGATGCAAATGCTCACTCTCCTCTTTTGTCCACCGCTGAGCCCTTTCACGCTCCACCCTCCGATTCTCGTGTCCACCGCGTCTTGTAGGCCCATCTCTTTGATAGTGTCTTCGGCCCGTTTTTTCTTTTCGGAGTTGGACATTGTGTTTGGGAGTTGGAGGAGGGCGGAGTAGTGGACCGCTTCTCGTACGGTCAACGTTGTCATTAAGGTGTCGTCTTGAGTCACGTATGCCTAATATATATATTAATCGATATTTAGTGACGGAGACAGCATAGGGCAAAAACGCTGCACTACGTCCCTCAACATTTTCTAAGTTCAACAATAAATAAAGGGTGAAATACACTTTGCACCCATGAAGTATTGCCTATGTAATATTTACCCTCTTAAAGTATCATTTGTAACACTTTCCCCACTCAACATCAATTATTTTTTATTTAAATTTGAAACATAATAAACATAACAATCTAATAATTATTGGTTCATATAAAATTGAAAAGTAACTAATATTGAATTATTGAAAAATAATTAAAAAATAATATATATTGTATAATAATGAATGAAATATATTTTAAGAAATTAATAAACTTAATACTTAAGATTACTATTAGTTATATATTGATTTCTTAAAATTTATCGACATAAATGTATTTGATTAATCGGTCTAACAACAATTAGAATTTTAGTTAAATATGTACCCAAAGCAAGATAATATTTTAACATTTTAAAATATTGCATTTTTCTAAAGATATTTTTAGTTGTATAATTTAATTATTCTTTTAGTTAGTCCTGTCAATAAAAGAGAAAATTTGAAGGTATTAGAATTTAAAATACAAATTAAATTGTGTTTGAGGGATAAGTGTAACAAATAATATTTTAAGATAGTAAATGTTTAGGCTATACTTTAGGGGTGTAAAGTGTATTCAACCCATAAATAAATGTCATAAAATAAATAGATTTTCTTACAGAGGTGCCAAATGCTAGTGCTTGCTTGCGGCCATTGATGAGAATCTCTCCCTTTTGCCTTGTGTTGGAATCTAGCCTCCCTGGTAATTAAATGCTAATATTAATTAAATAAAAAATATTATTAGCTATCACGTACACGGAAACAGCGATATGGGGACACAAGAAAACGGACACGAGAAAACGGGAGTTTGAGGGAAATGTGCAAATATTAAAATTATGGGGGCGTATTTATAAATATACTATATAGACATATATAAATTTTTGTTTATATATAAATTATTTTTATATGTTTTCATACAATATTCAAAATAAATTTTATAATCAACTGCCAATTTGTAATTAATTATTAAATCGTGTCAATAAATACAAGTTAGGATGTAGTTATTGTTAAATTAAGAATATTATTGAGAAATTACATTTAATATCAAACTAATAAATACTTAAATAGATCTAATACAAGCAACGTAGATCCTCCTAACTAATTAATTAGTTTTTCCATTGAAAATTAAGAATATTCGAGACCTCCTAATTAACTACAAGCAAAGTAGATCTTACTAACTAATATTAGATCTATAAACTATTGAAAATTTGTTTTAATATTTTATTTCCTATGTATTATATTTATTGTATAAATAAATAATAAATAATCGAGAATTTGTGCTGCCCACCCACCGAACAAAATGATTAGCTGGCTGTCATTCCTCTTCATAAAAGGCCCAAGTGAGAAATAAAATAATACTACTTAATTGTATTATTTTTATATTTCAAAAATTCAATAAATATATATAGTTTATAATAAATTAAGTCATTACCCTTAAATTTCAATTTTTTGTTTACACAATACACTCGAAACTAAATTCTATTAATTTAGTGAAATGTTAAACTATGAAATTAATAATTTAAGTACGTTTTTACCAAGTTAGAACAAAAAAAATACTATTATTTAGACGAGTTTATTAATTTATCGAGGTGGCATATATGTTCAAAAAAAGAAAAAAAGAAAGTAGTACTTGCCTACTTGGCATAAACTTAAAACAAATATTACTTTTTTCAGTATTTAAATACTTTATTAAATGGAAATATAAAATTATTAATTAAACAAATATTACTTTTTTTTCTGTAATTAAATAATAATTTATTAAATGGAAAAACAAAAAATAATAAAATTACCTGCCAGTGCATCAAGAAGAGTGGACTTTCCGCAACCAGAAGGCCCCATGACAGCCAGAACCTCACCCGGCTCAACGTAGCCGCTAACTCCCGCCAGAATCGGCCGCCGTCCCTCCGCCGCCGCCGCCTCCTTCTTCTTCTCCGGCACCGTCACCCACAAATCCTTCCACGTCAAGTAAATCCCACCTCCCAAATCCTTCTCTTCTCCGTTATCAATATTCAACGAACCACGGTACCTCCCCATCTCCGACGACTCGGAGCGGACTGAGCCACCGTCGGAGGGCTGCCGGCCGACGCTGAACGGAAAGCCCAGCTTCGAATCGTTGGCCGGCGGCGGCGTAGCTTGATCGGCGTATGAAGAAGCGAAGCTATCGGAGCCGTAATCATGGCTTATCACAGGTTTGATGATAAGGTTGGCAGATGGACTGGAGCTGGGTGTCCATCTCGGAACATTAATTGGAGATGAATCCATGATTGTGATATGTAATAAATTCTGCAGCCAAAATGCTGTTTATATAGACAAGATTAGAGGTGACGTGGTTAATGACGTCACATATATATATTTTTGTATATTTAAGAATGAAAAATAAAAAAAATACAAATTGAGCTTTTAGTTTGGGCCATGTTGTAATATATTAATGGTAAGGGAAGCAACAGTGGCGGGCCTGGCGGCTGTGTGAAGTGCAATTTCCCGCGTAATCAAAGCATGACTAAAACGACCATCCAAATAATACGGACCGCTGCCTGAGATATGGTTATTTACAGAATAAAATCATATGTTCCAGTTGGTTACCGGTATGAATTGCTAGTGCACTGAAATTTCGGGTCGGTTGTACCGAGTACCGACTTAACAATCCTT
>NW_012194805.1:482112-527640 GCF_000504015.1 Erythranthe guttata | reverse complement strand
TACAGCAAAATACATTACAAAAAGAAAAAAAAAATGACTACGAAAAAACAAAAATAACTAATGTGATCATTCAACAATGGCCATCTTACATGTTTTTTTGTTGCGGTATCCAACTCGGTTGCACCGACTGCACTTAATCTTCCGTTTGATCTTCTCTGTTAAATATGACTACACTGCTGAACATATGCAACACTACAAAAAAAAGGACAAATATAACTAAGTTGTTAAACATGACTACTCTGTCAAATGTGACTACTCTGTAAAATACATTGCACTACAACCGACTAATCTCGTAATTCTATCAGATTCTATTTGATCATCTTCAATCATCAGAATTTTAAATTTGGAATAACGAGTTAAAAGAAAGAAAAAAAAAATGGATTGATAAAAGAATTAGCCATTTGGCCGGTGTTTTGCCTTGTTAACAACATTAAATTGTTAATCTAATCTTATGACTCAATTTTGCGATGATTATGGTAGATCCTGACATGCTGGAAGTTGGAAATGGTGGGATGACAACGGAAGAATACCGGTCACATTTCAGCATATGGGCATTAGTGAAAGTAAGTGATATAGTAGTAGAGTTGATAAGTGAATTTTTTTTTTCCAGGTTGAGTCATGACTAGTCTAACATGCATGCATTATAAATGTTTTCATGTGTGGGGTATCAGGCTTCTCTGATAATCGGGTGCGATATTCGGTCAATGGACAAAACGACACTGGCACTACTAAGCAATAAGGAAGTTATTGCGGTCAACCAGGGTAAGCAAATTCAAGATTGAGCAAAACACTAGCTAATAGAATACAGTTGGACCAATATAATTCATCCTGATCTTGTTTGCTGTGGATAACAGATAAACTTGGTATTCAAGGGAAAAAGATTAAGAAAGATGGAGACTTGGAGGTAACACTTGCTGATGAAACTAATTCAATTCAATTCAATTCAATTCAATATTATTTATCATATGGTTTTCCAGATCTAAACATTCAGAATATGCCGAATAACACAAATATCAATAAAATCCAGAATAATTGAAAATCAATGTATGCATTCATAACAAACAAATAATATAACCGAAAATCCAGATCCATAACATATTCTATTGCTAGTTCGACAATTAATTCGAGAAAAATAAAAAAATAAAATTTACCAATTAATATAGTATATATTGGTATTCCGCGTTGAGAGGAGGAAAATCTCCATCTAGAAATCCGACGGAAGCAGCGACAAGGTGGGGGAGGCGCCGCCGCCAATTGTACCGGGCGTCGATGTGGTGGTGTTCGACGAGGGGGAGACGATCTCCAACATCGGCGGAGGAGGGCCTCCTTCAACGGGTTTCGGCCGGGGCGTTTGAAGGGTGACTCCGGCGGCGGCCTACAGATGTGAAGAAGAAGGAAAAGAAAAAAAGAAGAAAAAGAAAAAAAAGAAAAAAAAAACTGCGAACAGAGAGAAAGAGCGAGAGAATGAAAGAGGGAGAGAGCGAGAGAATGAAATTGAGGGAGAAATAAAATTGTATTATATTAAAAACCTAACACATAGGGGTACTTTAGTCTTATCATGGCTGGTAAGGGGGGTCTCACTAATTTAAATTGGAGTGTGGGTTATGAGAAAAGTCTTTAAAGTCAATTGGGTTTAGTTCAAAATATTTTCTAAATAAGGGGTGTATTGCATATTTCCCCTATTTATTATTAATATCTTCAATAAACACTAAATAAAATAACTTATTGGCTTAATTTTCATAATATATTCGTAAATTTACAACAAAAGATATTTCAAATTTTGAATAGAATATTATATGAAGTGAATAACACAAACATATGATCATATAAATAACTACTATAATACATAAATTTAAAGCTTAACTGAAATAAATACCTAACTAACATATTTGGCTATGTTTGGTAAGCTTCTCAAATTTTTTTTATTCTTTCCCCAAAATAAAATTATCTTTCTGAAATATCTTAAAAAACTTTGCCCAAAAAAAATTTAAATTTTCTCCTCTAATAGACATGATTTGACTGCTATAGTGAAAATTGTTTTCACTAAATTACAAACTAAAACTACTTTATCCTTCAAATTCTTCTCTCAAAATACCTTTTTCCAACACCTTTTAGACATGATTTGACTTGATACAGTACAAATTGTCTCCTCTCAAAACACAAATAAACTTTATTTTATTTTCAAATTCTTCTCCCAAAACATCTTTCTCCAGAATAAAATGGAAACGGAAGCCCAAAAGCTTACCAAACATAGCCAAAGTTGTGTTTCCTCCCTTTCATATTTGAAAGTTAAAACTCCTAACTCGAGTTGATCGAAAATGGATCGGTTCTGAGTTTAAACTCACTCAAACTCGTTCCCCCTCCCTTTATCATCCGTGTTATGACGACCATAGTAATTTAATTTTAAACTAAATATTCACCAGACGACTATGGATTTAAGATTGGCTTCATTACAACTCATTCAAACTCGATCGAATTCAAAAGAAATTTTAAAAGTCCTAAAAAAAGTAAAAAAAAAAATAAGTTGGACTTTTGAACTGGCGGCTAACGTGCAATTGGTTTTCTAGAGCAAGTTGACTGTATTCTATTGTAAAAGAAATTAGTACATGAATTCTGACTATTAGAAAACCTCTAAAGAAGGGAATGTGAGATGTTATATATATCTAAAATAATTATAAACATAATTGACTCAAATTCTTCCTCTGAGTTGACTCTGTTGTAACCTTTTCTTTTTTAATAAAATAATTTAAATGTACAATAGAATCTCAATAAATTAATAACCTCGTTTAAATAATATGTTTTTTCGGTCCCGACTCGAAGGCAACGTGTTAAAAAATATTTCGTTAAATTAATATTTCGCTAAATCAATAGAATTTGGCTGGTCCCGACTGTATTAATTTATACAAGTTTGAGTGTAATTGAATATCAGCTCTAATATTTATGATATTAATAAAAAGTGAGACCAGGGTCCAGATTTTTGTTTCTTATTTATTAATTGGTTTAATTATATAATCTCTTTTAATTATTTGGGATGTCTATAAATTACTATAGCATGCTTTGTAATGTCTATTTATCAATTAGCTAAAAATTGAATACATACAGGCTTAATAGAAATTGTTACTTATCAAATGTTCCGTTTGCCTTTTTATTATGCAATTTTATGCGTAGAAGCAACCTTTCTTTTTTCACTTTTTTGACCAATAATTTTTTTTTTTAAATAAAAAGAAAAGATTGTTTTCTATAAAAATTGTCCATGAATTACTTTGATTTTGAAAGTGTGTGTTGCACACGTCTTAAATTTGGCATATGGCAGAAAAGAAAAAACCAAAAAAAGTTTTCATCATTTTAAATTTGGGAGATAATTTTACAATTGACTACGGTTCGATTTTTTTGATAAACCAAACATGTACAGATAATATCGGTTTTTCAAATTTTAAAAACCGAATATGTTGGTTTTTCTCGGTTCAGTGTTAATCGGTTTTTCGGTTTTCGGCTAACGGTTTCGGTATCTATTCGGTTTATTTTCGATTTCGATTTCGTCTATTTGTTCGAATCGGTTCGGCATAAAACCGATATATTTGGACTTTCATTATATTTATTTGAGAAAATTAACAAATAACCACCGAAAATTAACTTATAAAAAATACTTCATAACCCAAAATTAATTAATAGAAAAACATGTCACATGGAGGCACTCGAAAGTAAAGACACGCTAGGGTAAGTATTTATACTATATATCAAAAAGACATCATTTTGTATAAATCGGTTCGGTTCAGAGAATCGATTCGATAAATTTTTTATTCTCCATACACAAATCGATATTTTCGATTTTTCAAAAAAAAAAATAACCGTGTATGCGGTTTTAAGTCGGGACAGTATACATCGGCTCAGTTTTTTCGGTTTTTTGTACGGTTTTTCGGTTTATCGATTTTTTTGCTCACTCCTTCAATTGACTATTTCAATTGAAGGTAAGCAAAGCTAAGTTACTAAATACTCATAGGTAGGGTTGGGACTCCGTTAGTTTTTGTCCCGCAAACGATCTATTATCTATCATATTTCTAGACAGATAATATTTTTCTAGAAAAATGATTGGGTCGGGTCGAAAATTTCAACCAACGCATTTATAATGGGTCAGTTTATGGTTTTTAATATCATCAAAAGTTATATGTCAACCATCTAACTATATTAATAAAATTTCATTAAAATATTATTTTAATTTCTAATTGTTTAAAAAAAAATTCTAAATTAAGTGTGTAATTTTTGTAAGTGGGCAGTAGAATTATCAAAATAGTTAGTATTTTAATTTAAAAAATCAACAAAGAAAACAAGTTGACACAAATCTTCTACCAATTACATTATACCTATGCCGCCCTTTGAAAATAAGCTCACAAAAATTTCACCAATTTCGGAATTGTACTTTTATCGAGTTGCTATTAATTATTTGGGTAAATTACAAACACCCCCCTGAGGTATGACCAAATTACAAAAACACCCCTCTTGTTTGGATAATTACAACCACCCCCCTCAACTCATCAAATTTAGTGGAATCTTCGAGATTATATGGAATATTATCACTTTTGTACCCGTTTTATCCCATTCAAACTCTACATTATGAAGCAAGATGACCATAATTTGTGATTTTTAGTTTGTATATATCAGTTTGTGGTGCATCGGAAACTGTATTTTTTACACAAAGAGTACAAACTAGAGCACATTTCACGGAATCTAGATGACTATGTTGAATTTGGCACCATAAAGGTAAGAAAAAATCATAGTTGAGGGGGGTAGATGTAATTATCCAAACAAGAAGGTTTTTTTTGTAATTTGACCATACCTCAGGGGGGTGTTTGTAATTTACTCTAATTATTTTGAAATGGCATATTTTAACTCCAATTTTCGGAATTTTAAAGTGAATTAGATGGCGATGCATATTCGGCAATTTCGGAACCAAATATTCAATTGTCAACCATCAACCGACCCACAAAAATAGAACTATCGGTCTTAAATTGATTTGCCCGATAAATTGGTTTTTAGGTCGATGATCCAACCCTCCATAAGAAAAATGTTTAATTATCATTGAAAAAATCGAAATTGAAATTGCATCACCTTTCCAGCATGCACCCCTATCCAACCACAACAAACTCTCGTGTCAGAATTAGTTTCACAAATTCCCACACACTCACCCAATTGGCCCCATTTTTGCCTCACATTATTACCACAATCTAAAAATTAAATAATAATAATTAATTAAAAAAAAAGGCATCCAATGAATTATCGACACATACGCAAAAGAATTATTCATCCTACAGAAAAACAAGGATTTACAATCAACCCCTAAGGTATGCTCAAAATACAAAATAACCCCTCATATTTGGGTAATTACAACCACCACCTTAAACAACCCCTCATATTTGAGTAATTACAACCATTACCCTCAACGATAAATCTTCTTACACGTCTATCATTGCGGTGTCAAATTTAGTGAAATCTTCTTGGTTATATGGAATATTCTCAATTTTGTACCCGTTGAGCTCCATATTTTTAAGCAATATGATCATAAGATGTGTGTCTCTTGGCATGTAAAGATCAGATTGTGGTCCATCATAAACTGCATTTTTGCACAAAAAGAGTTAAAATTAGAGAACATTCCACATAATCTAGAAGATTATATTGAATTTGACACCATAAAAGTGGACGTGTAAGAAGATTTATAGTTGATAGGGGTAGTTGTAAAATCATCCAAACATGAAGGGTGTTTTCATAATTTGATCATACTGGGGCAATTCTAATTTAGCAAAAAAAAAAAAAAAAACAAATGTCCCAAATTTCCCCACAACTACATAAAGAAAACATCCAAAAAGCCCCATACAACTCTCTTTCCTTTGTACCATTTTCAGTGAAAGAAAACCATGTCCTTCATTATTGCTCTCCTCTCCCTCCTCCTCCGCCTCACCTCCGCCGCATCTCCGCCCTCCCTCCGGCCAGGTTTCTACTCGGAAAGCTGCCCGGAAGCGGAATCCGTCGTAAGGGAAGTCCTCCGGCAAGCCATGGCCAGAGAAACAAGAAGCGCTGCCTCTGTCATGCGGTTGCAGTTCCATGATTGCTTAGTTAATGTAATAAAATATAAAATCAAGAACCCTTTATAAATATTTAATTGGAAATTATAATTTCTTGAATTATTATTATTAATTTTATTTATAGGGTTGTGATGGTTCGTTGTTGCTGGATGACACGGCGGAGATGGTGGGGGAGAAATTAGCATTGTCGAACATAAATTCGTTGAGATCATATGAAGTTGTCGACGAAATTAAGGAAGCTTTGGAGATTGTGTGTCCGAATGTTGTCTCTTGTGCTGATATTTTAATCATTGCTGCTAGAGATGCTGTTCTTCTGGTATGCCTTTTTTTTTTTTTTTTATCACCTTTTCCTTGTGATTTTTTTTAAATTTGGCACAAATTATATATTTGACAGATCTGAAATTAAAGATGGATTTGTGAAAACCATTATTACACTTGTAGCCCACATTGATTCTCTTGATTCAATTGTGACCGTAGATTTAAGTTCTTGTTCCACGAGGGTAAAAATGTCATTTATTATTTTCGAAATGGATTTTTAGTCGAAAGTACAACTTCAAGAAAAAAAAATATTAATTTTTGGGTGATTTTTTCAAATTCCATGGGTTTTTTGAAGCATAATCAGAAGACTAAAATCGTATTTTTATTTCAACGAGGGTAAAAAGGTCATTTACTGATTCCAACATGGGTTTCAAGTCGAATTCAGGACGTATTTCTTATTCAACAAGGTTAAAAACGTCATTTACTAACTTCGAGTCGGTTCGTAGTGGAAACCACACCTCAAGAAAATTTCCGTTAATTTTTCAAACTCGATCGAGTTTACGTGTAATTAGACCTAACCAGAGGACTATTCCGTACAGTGTAATTTACTAATTTACCCTTGTATCGTCGTTGATTTGAAAATTAGAGTGGAGGACCAAATTGGGAAGTGAAATTAGGGAGGAAAGACAGCCTAACAGCCAGCCAAGAAGCTTCAAACGACATAATGCCGAGCCCACGAGCCAATGCAAGTTCCTTAATTACCCTCTTCGCCAAATTCAACCTCACCGTCAAAGACTTGGTCGCCCTCTCCGGGTCCCACTCCATCGGAAAAGCAAGGTGCTTCTCCATAGTCTTCCGGCTCTACAACCAATCGGGCACGGGCCGGCCCGACCCATCGATCGACCCGGATTACCGCGAGAAGCTAGACGGGTTATGCCCGCTCGGCGGCGACGAAGAAGTCACCGGAGATCTAGATTCTACGCCGGAGATATTCGATAATCGGTATTTCAAGGACTTGGTTAATGGGAGGGGGTTTTTGAACTCGGACGAGACTTTGTTCACGTTTGATGAGACTAGGGTTTACGTGAAGATGTTTAGTGAGAGTGAGAGCGAGTTTTTCAAAGCGTTTGTTGAGGGGATGATTAAGTTGGGGGATCTGCAGTCGGGGTTTCCCGGCGAGATTAGGAGGAGTTGTAGGGCGGTGAACGGGCGGCCGGTGGAGGAGGTGTTGGTGGCGACAAAGCGGTGAGAAATATTTTGTTGGGGTTGATCAATTGTTATTGGAGGCATATTGTGAATTTATTTACCTAAGAGAAGATTTGTGTGAACAAAGATTGTTGGCATTTGCATTTATTCTCAAGTTTGATGATCTAAACTTATGTTGCAAATCAATCTTAAAAATTACAAAATGGCCCAAAAGTTGTAATCAAAATGTATCAAATCAATCCAATCGACATTTCCCAGACGAGGCGCATATGTATTACTGTCACTCGGATCGAAACAAAGTTCAATAACAAAATGTATACATATAAAGCTAAAGAACATCAATTAAAACAAATAACATCCCAAAATTTTCATACAAAAAAACAACAGCAAAAGAAAGAACAATTCAATTCAACGAACATATTCGAAAGAATGTCAAAATTATCTCAAATTAGAAAAATAGTACCACGAAATATTCAAATTGCAGCATAAAACGAGTGTAGTCTACTCAAACTTAAGCAACAATGGATGGTTTAGACGCAGTAGAGAGTCGAGACCTCTTCTTAGCCAAACTCTCGCTACGTTTTTCTCTCTGTTCCTTCAAACGACTAGCTAGAAGCTTCTGGTAATCAATGGCTTCTGATTGAGCCTTTGCGATTCTCTTCTTCTTGTCTGCAATTCTAGCTCTCTTCCTCTGCAATGTCAGTGGGGTAACCAGCCTCTGAATCTTTGGTGCTTTGCTTATTTTCTTACCTGAAAAATCGCAACATAAAGTGTTTGATTATTGATATATAATATAAAATACGGAAAACCCAATTCTTTTATGGTATTTACTTGGTGAGTTTTCAAAACTAACCAGCCTTGTTGGTGAATGTACGGCGGTAAGTGTTGACGTATTTCCTGACATCATCATCCTTGGAGAGGTTGAAGAGCTTGCGAATCTTCGAAGCCCTCTTGGGACCACGCATCCTAGGTTTCTCGACATCGGTCAAACCTGGGAGATCGTTGTCACCCTTTTTCACAATCACCAAATTCAAAACAGAGAGGTCAGGGCTTACGATGCACCCTCGAACGGACTTCCTCCTTCGCTCTCCGTTTCTCCTTCCGTACCCTCGGAAACACGGGGTACCTATTTTTTTATTTTAAAACACATGGAGTTGTCAAAAGTGAAAAATAAAATCGGAAACTAAAATAAAAGGGTTGAAATTATAGGAACCTCGGTGGAGCAAGAGCCTGACACGGCCAGGTGTCAAGACACCCTGCTTCATGGGGAAGCCTTGCTTGTCGCACCCTCCCATAATCTTGAAAACGTAGCCCTTGAATTCCTGAAATAATTAATTAATTGAAATTATGTTATTTCAAGTATAATAGTTGAGAATATTAAATAATTGACTTTCTGGGAGACGAGCATACCTCACCCAATGCATCTCCGTTGACTTCCTGGGAGATCCTCTTGTCCCAGAACACCCGACTGAAATTGAAAGAAGCAACGAATATATCATAAGAAATGTTATGTTCTCATTATCTAGGTATATTAGATGCAATAGACTGATTAATGGTAATTAAAAGACTCGGGTTTTCGGGTTCTTCGGGCTTCTGGTTTTCGGTTTCTAAAATATCGAACAACAGAGTAGATGAATGATCGATCCTTTTGGAAGCAAGAATATAATTTAGTAGACGAACATATGTCTTACATATTCAAATGCTATGAATGAATTGAGGTGAAATCAATTAACATAGAAATAATCCAATTTTACAAAATTCAAGTGTAAGAAAAAAAAAAAAACATCATCAAATAGACCAGCACAGTTCGATTTTTACACTGCATTAATCCATTACAAACGATAATCGACATGTAAAGTAAATATTCAACCATAGCAGATAGAAATGAATTACCCAGAACGATCGAACACTATTTCACGAATAATCAAACAGCAGATGAATCAATTTCAAAAAAAAAAATTATTAACTAAAAACGAAAGAAGATTATACATACAGTTTCAGGTCATCGTCAATTTCGAGCTTCTTTTGACAGCCGGTGGTCGGATTAGCAATGTTGAACTGCAAAAAACAAACAAAAACCAAAATCAATCAGATAAATTTGTGCATATAATAAATCAGAACATTTTACAAATTCCATGGTTGTTAGTGAGTGACAATTACCTTCATCTTCTTCGAAGTGGAGGACCGAACACAGGCCGCTCTTTGCTAGGGTTTGGACGTCCAACTGAGGTTAGAAGAATTCTCTGCAGCGTAATTAATATATATGTGTTACGGACCGGGCCTGGTTTTGTTTTGGGCCGGACTTACTAGCCTGGCTAAGATCAATTTTATACTTTATACGTATGAATTTTATATTTTATAAATATAAAAAGATCAATTTTAAATAAATAAAAATGAGTAAGAGAAAATACTAGGGAACGTTGCATACTTTCTATCAAACATAAAATGTTACATACTTTCTATAAAATAATTTATAGCATTAATATTGTATTCTAGAAATGTATTCCCAATAGTAGGATTAAATTGACACTCATGATTTATCTTGAAGGCGGAGGTTGCACTCTTCATTTAGACCCTATAAAAAGAAAACAAGTTTGGTAAAATTAATTTAAATTAAAAAATTAATTCAATCAAAATCAACTACTATACAATCAAGAGTTGGTGTGTTATCAATATTATGAGTGCCGGGATGAAATCATAAAAAAATAATCGTAAATCGAAATTTTGGAAATTGAAATGAAAAAAAACTTTTGCCTAATTTCGGATATGAATTTCATTTTTTTATCCAGCTACAATATAAAATACATAATAATATTGATATTATAAATATAAATTTTGGGTGAGAAAATCGAAAAATCAAAACTAGATTGGAATAATAATGTATGTACACGGTCTGGTCATTGGGCCTGAAAACCTAAATCTTAGATTACGAAACAGGGCCCATTTTTTTTACTGCAGCGCAATAAACATTAGAAAACTCGGCAAAAGCGCAATAAACATTAGAAAACTCCCTGGTCGCACGAAGATCAACTGTGATACGCCACCGCAAAGTCACCAACCATGCCTACCGTTAGCGTTGGCAGAGATCGCCTCTTCAAAGCATTGGGCCGCACCTACAGTTAGTTACCTACAGTTAGTTGATTGATTGATTGATTGATTGTTTGTTTGTTGGTTGAGGGAAAAAAAAAAGAAAAAAAATGGCGCTTTCGTTGATATCCCGGCGATCGAGTTATCGTAATTGGATATCTAATACAGCACAAAAAAAAGCATCAGCATATGGTGTGGAGCCATGGCTGATGATTAAAGACGGTTGCGGTGAAGAAGATGGGGTTGACATGTTTTACAGCGTAGCTGAAAATCAAGGTTTACGTGTGAGAGGAGAAGATGGTGCAGTGGTCGGATCTTCCCACGGGTGGGTAGCTTTGTGCAAGTGGCAGCGCGTGAGAGAAGGCTGCTTTCGTATGTTTCTCCACAATCCTCTCTTTCGTCATTGCGTAAATCTTCCCCGAGTTAAAACATTGTCCAATCCCAATCCCAATCCCAATCCCAATCCCAATCCCAAAATAATATCATCTAAACATGAATTGTACAAACCGAGAAAGGTAATCCTATCAAATGATCAAGCCGGATGGAACAAGAGCTGTCGTGCGATTATGTCATACGGTCCACAAGACAGGCTGGCATACTGCTGCCCGGACTTCAGTAAGAAGTGGATTCACATCGGTGTCAATTACAAGTACGATGATTTTGTGTATTCCAGCAAGCGAGAGAAATTGTTCTGCGTCACCAAGTTTGGCATGTTAGAGAGTTGGGATCTCGAGGACAGGTTTTCTCCTAAAATGAATTGGAATTGGAAGATGACGAGGATGACCGACGATGAAGAAGAGAAGAAATACCTAGTGTTTGCTGAGTTGTCCAATCGGCTTTTTCTTGTGCGGCACAATGCAATTGGTTTTGATGTCGACGAAATAATCGAGACGGAAGGAGAGTTGAGGCGCATGGATGGTACATTGGATGGTATGACGTTCTTCATCGGTTCTACGGGACACGGATTCGTCGTTGAAGGAATGGATCATCACCAAATGAAAAAGATGAATCTTTTGCCGGATTCTATCTATTTCACGGACACAAAGGAACTCGTCAATCCGGATAATAAGTGTAAATTGCCGTATGGATGCATCTTTAATTACAAAAACAAGACATTCTCACCTTGCTACTATCTACCTTATGATATCCAAACCCCCCCTCCGCCGCAACAACCAGTTTGGTTTACCCCATGTCTAGTTATGCCCCGTCATCATTAGAGTGTTATTTTGATTTATGTTGCCTTGATAATCTCTGTATTCAGCCATGCTTCGATTTGTACAATCAGTAAGTTATTGGATTTGGGATTATATATTGCATTTTCTCAGTTGTCAGTCCCATATAATTGATGGAGATTCTGTACCAGTTTATTAGATTGTTAGTATCGAGGATGCTTGGGTTCGGAGAAATTTCTTAATATGATAATGCTTGTCGAAAACCCACAGTTAGTCACTATGACTTCTCTTTGTGCATGTATAACTCCTTCCGATAAGCCGTATCTGATTTTTTGTTTTTTTTCCCCTTATTTTCGCTGCCTATAGCCGAAGAAGAGTTCGACGATTTATGCTTCAAGTTCGGCATTGAGCTCGATGATGTGGTATGTGAAAATTAGTATTTAGATGAATTAATTTGGGACAGACTGGAGTTTGATTTTTTGGAACATCAATTTTCAAGAAATCTACATGTTCATAAAGATTTGTGAAACTCAGAATTTTGGGATTTTGAGAAAATTTTCTTTGGATTAATGTGAAACCAGACAACAGAAAAGGCCATTTTACGAAAAGAGAAGCATTTAGATGAGGAAAAGCCATCTGAAGATGAGGAAGTGATTTATAAAATTGAAGTTCCAGCCAACAGGTAATTCGTTCACTACTTAATATAAATAATCATTTATCCATATGTCGCAAGCTGATGTTAGGTTTGATCGGAATGAGTTACTTTACAATTGTTGGAACTTGGAAAGAAGGCTCATAGTTTGTAAAAGTGGAATAAGTTACTAGATTTTAATAATTAGAATCAGGAGATTTTACCTAGTCTGAAATGTGGTGAATGGGTTGTCTTTTACTGGACTTAAAAATTATAATTGCAGATATGATTTGCTTTGTCTCGAGGGGTTGGCTCAAGCTCTGCGCATATTTGAAGGGCTTGATCCAATACCTACCTATAGTTTGGCAAACATCAGTCAGGAATCTATGCTCAAAATGCATGTTAAATCAGAGGTTTGCACTGCCGAAACCTAGCTGGTGGTATCATCAACTTAGATGCTTATTTTTCCGTTGCTCTAATAGTGGTTTCTCTCACTGCAGACATCAAAGATTCGCCCATATGTCGTGTGTGCTGTTTTAAGAGGTGTTACATTTGATGAAGCTCGATATAATAGCTTCATTGATCTTCAAGATCGGCTTCATCAGAATATCTGCCGGTATTTTTCTGGTTTAATTATAGACTACCTCTTAAATAATTTTTGTCTCTGAGTAAGAATTCATCTTACTAATAATTAGTAATTTATGAAACATCAAGGAAAGTCGTATGGTAAGTTAATTCCATTGAGTGGCTATATTATCGTAGTATTTGAACTTTTTTGTTCATTGCTCCTTTTGGTTTATTTCATTATGCTTGTATCTATGTAGGCGAAGAACCCTTGTTGCTATTGGCACACATGATCTGGATACGATAGAAGGCCCTTTCACATACGAGGTATAGTCCGATGCTTCTTTTTGTTTGTATTATAATTTCAAACACGATATGCAGTTTAAACTTTCCGTTCCCAGTGTTTCTATTACCACATGAAATCAATTTAAGAACCTGGTTTCCAAGCAGAATAATGTTTCTCTTGTTTTCAGCTCATACTATTCTATTCCAAACCTCCAATATATTTTGATTTGAAAGTAATATTAATAAATTTATGCTGTGTAATTTCCAGGCATTACCACCACCGGAGATAAACTTTATTCCACTGAAACAGGTACCCAAACTTTTATGTTTAGGCCTTTTCTGTAGCCTCTATTTGAGATTGATTCGGTGCTACTATAGGAGTCAACTTCACAATAAGTTTCTCAACTAAAATGTAGTGATGCTGCAAGCAGTTTCTTGTTGCTATGACTAAAACTAATGGCACTATATAGTGTTTGGTATGCACATTTTTCTAACACTTCATACAAGCTTAAATGAAAATGCATCACTTAAAATCTGTCTGTCGAAGAGCCTAAGACTATAGGTGTTATCTTGTGTCTTGTTCATCAACTTTTTACCCAATATCATAAACTTATATTTACAATATCATGCTGAACTTTTGAAATCTGCTATTTTTCAGACGAAGAACTTCAGAGCTGATGAACTAATGCAATTTTACAAGGTGAGTCCTACAATTGATTATACTTCATATGGTTCTTTTTCCTAATTGCCATAAAATTCCTGTCATGTACAGTTGGATCCATTTGTTTATCACTTAATTGTATATGCATTTATTGCTGATATTTTGTGATATATATATAACGATAATTTCGTAACTTTGTTTTGCAGTCAGATATGAAATTGAAGAAATTCTTGCATATAATTGAGAATTCGCCGGTTTTCCCAGTCATATATGATCGTAGCAGGTAGTATATTTTTTTTTCTGAAATCATAAGTTCTGTTATTGATCTTCACTTTGTCCTAGACTTATACATTACTTTCACCTTAAATATGACCAGGTATTCTCCTGCTCCAGAAAGTCTTATGTCTATGATACCATGGCTTATCATGTTTTCAGATATTGCTAGTGTTATGCTTGATATAACATTGATAATCTTACAAAACCTATGCATTTTTCTGCAGAACTGTTTTGTCATTGCCTCCAATTATTAATGGTGCACATTCCGCCATTAGTTTGAAGACAAAGAATGTCTTCATTGAATGCACTGCCACAGATTTGACAAAAGCCAATATTGTTTTAAACACAATGGTAACAAGGAGAATAGAACCAGTGTTCTAATTCTTGGAATGTGTTTTTTCTTGTTACTCATTGTTTGCGTGTTTGCCCATTTGTTATGCAGGTAACCATGTTTTCAGTGTATTGTGAAAGGAAGTTTGAGGTGGAGCCTGTTGAAGTCATATACGATGATGGAAAATCATACATTTCCCCTGATCTGTCTCTTTACCAAATGATGGTGATGGTGAACTTATCTTACATCAGCAGTACAATTGGAGTCTCTCTGCCAGCCCACGAGGTATCATATTCTGTGTCTTGATTATTGTCAATTATAGCCTTTCAAGTTGATGTCTGTGAGTTTCTCCTTTCATCTGCATGGCATCAAGGTATACCAACTGTTGCTCATTATTGTTATATACTTTTCAAGAAGTGATATGATAATATGAACTTAAAATTGTAATATGATACCTCAAGGCTGCATCACTACTTTTGGTGTCTCACTTGGATAAGTTCTTGTGCGCAATACTCTTGCCAGGTGTGGTTTACGTACTCCTGGGCACTCGCACCATAACATTGATAACTAGATTGTGAATTGAATTGCAGGTTGCTCGCTCGTTGAATAAAATGCAACTGCACGCAAAGCACTCTGTACTGGAAAATAATGAAACTGGTTTCACTATATCTGTTCCTCCGACAAGAAGTGACATTCTTCATCCTATTGATGTGGCTGAGGTACTGGCTTTGATGTCTTTTTATGTCACAGAAGGTTGTCTTTATTGGCCTGTTTTTGTACTGATGCGCAGAAGTATTCTCTTTACCCCCACTTCTCTAGGATTTCGGAATTTCTTATGGCTACAATGAAATCCCAAAAAAAAAATTTCCATCCGTGAAGCCACAGATATTGAATCAGTTCACTGATCTTATTAAAGAGGAGGTAGGTATTGTAGAACCTTATGCATTTCTTGGTTTTGCTGTTCATTTACAGTCTTGATTTTAATCTGAAATTGTATTTTTGCCTTTCAGATTGCCATGGCTGGCTATACGGAGGTCTTATTATTTATACTATGTTCATACAAAGAAAATTTCACCATGCTTAACCGGAAGGATGACAAGTCAACTGCAGTAATAAATGGAAATCCTCGTACTGCAGAGTTTGAGGTTTGGTTAATCTCATTTTGGAACTGCTTTTCTCTTTTTCTTTATTTTCATAGATTCCATCTTATGATAATCTTATTTTAACTTTTGCAGGTTTCTCGCACAAGCCTTATGAACGGAATATTGAAAAGTATTGGGCATAATAAAGACCACCCAAAACCAATTAAAGTATGAGAACATTTACTATTCTTGCTGTTATGGGTGTAATTGGTAGATGTTTTTGTATAATCATTGCAGACTATAAATTGATGTTTTGCTAAACCAATTTAAGATATCAGAAAATTTAATATGCTTGTTGTTTTGTATATAATTAGCAGAAGTCTATGACTTAAAATCACAGACCTCTGTCGCCCGGATTGGCCAAAAATCCGATGAATAAGAATTCGCTGTTGACTTGTTTATGTTATAAGCATGGAAGTAAAGGTCTTCTTAGCTTTGAGTAGGAAATTGAAAAGCCAGTATAGATTTTTCAATTACTGACTATGTTAAGTACTAATTACTTCGTAAGAGAAGTTTTCCTCTGCCCTTTCTTTTACATATTAGCAATCACATAAATTTGAAGGGACTATACTATTGCAATTGATCTCACATTTGCCATCATGTCTTGTCTGAAAATAAAGTGCATATCATATCAAGAAGTTGGCGTCTGATACTGTGTCTTTCTTGCATGGCTAATAGTCAGCTCATCCTCAGTTTGTGAAACTGTCTCATTTGTTAGTATACGTCTCTGAGAAAAAAATACTTGATGTTATCATGTGGTTTGGAAATGTTGCCCTGTTGTACCTTGTCTTTCTGCATTACCTCAGTTCTTCAATTCACATTCAGTGTTAACTATATATCCATTTTCTTTGGATTTAGATCTTTGAAGTGGGTGATGTGGTGCTATTAGATGAGACGAAAGATGTTGGTGCATCAAATCGTCGCCATCTTGCAGCTGTATACTGTGGAGTTGCCTCCGGATTTGAGGTACATATTTTTAACTTTTTAATTCACCTAGACAACTCATTTACAATATGCTTTTATTGCATGTAGTTTTAAGATAGGTCCTATGTGATGGTCTGCATGTTACATCTTTGTAAAGATTTCAACATCTCGAATTTGGTCTATAAAAAATAGCTGTTGTTTCATTCGATTTCAATTAAAAAGACTTGGGTGTTTAACATGAAGTAATTGTGATTGATATTGTTGTTTTTTCAGCTGATACACGGTCTTGTGGATAGAGTAATGGAAGTGACTGGAAATCCATTTGTATCACCTGGGGATAAAACAGGCTACTACATACTCAGTTCAAATGTACGTTTTATATTTTAGCTTTTGAAAGCGAACTGTATTGTATCATCACTGTATGCATGTCTGCAGGAGCCCGAGTTTCTTCCAGGTAGACAAGCAAGCATCATATACAAAGGAAAGCAAGTTGGCACTTTTGGAATCGTGCACCCACAGGTAGCCATATCAACTCTTTTTTTTTTTTTTGTGATTTTCAGTTTATAATTTACTCCTTTGGGTTGGTTACTCACCATACATATGTTATATATCATGTTTGTGATCTCAGGTGTTGGATAATTTTGGCATTCCAGACCCATGCTCCTATATGGAAGTCGACATCGAGAGTTTCTTGTGAAAACACCAAAAACCCCCCCTATTCATTCATCTAGAGAAAAATACCATTTAAAATTCCTACTCCCGTCCTCTTTTGTCGTATTTAATCTCAGTTATTTATTTGAATGAAGAAAGTAAATACCATACAAATCTTGTTTCTGCTTTGCTTTAGCACTTGGATGTGAACAATAGTTTTTTTCTCCTCTTTTCCAAATATTCACTGTTCGGGACACAAAGAATACCCCTCTATATATATACATACACAAGTCTGAATACTCGTCACGACATTCTTAACTATGATTGATCTTTATGAAATACTTTGGAATGTTCTCAGTATAGAATCTCAAACTACATATACAGATACCTCGCAGAAATATCAAAATTCTATAATAACAATATATAATAACAATATACAATTTTGGTGTCACCCCTAAAACATCCATCCCATTAGTATGGGGGGCAACAAATGAACTCAACACAATCAGCCATAGACAGCTTCATCAACATTCAACATCAACAACCTGGAAGAGACTGAGCCGAAGCAAATGGTGAAAAGCTTGTTGCTGACTCATTATGGTGCAGTGCGTTATGCTGACGACTCGAAGATCCAACATAACTATACGAGGAACCATCGCTTGGCCTTGGAATATACGCTGACATATATCTCGTATTGAGGCCGAGCGAATTTGGTGAAACTACATACGCACCGTCAGATCTTTGGGAAGACATATTCCTCAAATCCACAGAGCTTCGAGTTGTACTCACATTATTAGCCTGAAGAGAAGCAGAATTGTGGTTATAAGATGATTCCCCAATTTGTAAGGCTGATGAAGAAACTGACAGCAATGGTGTCGATTCCGATGCTGCCACTTCACCGTTACTTGTTCTTGCATCACGTTTGCAGACAGGACAGAATGTTCTCCATGATGTCAGCCATGTATCAACGCACATAGCATGAAATTCTGTCAAAATATAACATAATATTTACTCATAACATAACGAATATTTTCTTGATTATAAGCATTTGTTGTAAGAGAAGGCTTTTACTGTGACGGCATGGCAGAATTCTGAGCTTGTCTCCAACATCATAGTCTTCAAGACATATAGCGCATGTTTGTGAAGTACAATTATCCTCCAAAACAGCTGTGAAGATTAGGCTAGGCATTGCTTTCACCAAACGGCTGCTTATCCCATGAAATTCTCTCACTCGTGGGCCCCGTGGGCGACCTCGTCTAATCCTGTGCCTCCGCACAAAGAAACAGGTACCTAAAACAGCTGACATAGCAAGTAAAGAAATGAATGATATAGCCATGATAGACCATGCCGAGTTTTCAAAGCTTGGGGCTATCCATATCTCTGCATCAGCAGCACCTGCATATTTTGCCAGTGTTCGACCAGAAGCTCTCGAAACAAACGCTGCGTTTATCTTTATACCAGCAGGATTACCAGCCACTGCATTTTCAAACTGTCGAATGTTAATGTAAGGCTTCTAAAGCTGACTTGCATGACACTCTGTTTCAAACATAAATGCTTAAAAGAGAAGATCAAATCTGTAAACTGTAATTGCACAAAGTGGGTTGCAGGATAAAGACAATTACTTGCAACTAAATCACCGTTTTCATTGTCATAGACAATGGCTGCTTTGAATCCTGCAGTTTGGGCTCTTCTAACTTTAGTCTCAAAGCTACACCCTCCTCTGATTATCAACACAAAGGGATATCTTGTGTCGTTAATATTTGGATTTATTTTATTAGTCAAGGACGAGCATGCATCCAATGGTTCTGCAACATGTAATGTTCCACATTTTCCAGACGCATTCACTGATGGTGCTGAAACCACAACAGACTATTATCACTAATTGCTCATGAACACAAACCGACACACAATATTTGCTCCATAACTGTTATCTTATTATTAAGGGACAACTCTCAGAAGATATAGGCGTGCACACACACACACACACACAAACACCATTAAATTGATTACTAAGACAGCATAAAAAGAGTGAAATGAATCCGAGCTGTAACTTCCGATCCATATGTAATTTCTTACATTGTTGTATTCAGAAACTAATAAGCTAAATAAAAAAAAATCCTCAAGAAAAAATTAATCCAGGCAACTCAATCACTCCAATTAGCTAGTCCACTTTCTAGCTAAATTTTCCTTCATAGATAAAGAAAAGCCTAAACTAGCATAGATTACTTAAGTAAGCAACTCTCGACAAACAGAGTAATTATTAGATCAAATTAAACCAAAATAATAAAAAGGGCCAAAAAAGAAAAGGTACGATTCAGTCCAGCAATTCAAAGACCCATCTGGATTAAAATCTGTTCGCAAATAAAAAATTCGTTCAGCACCAACAGATAAAGAAGAACAAATCAAACTTACCAAAATTAGCTTCAATGTCTTGGAAAGATAAAGTAACATTGTTCCCAATCAAAACGACAGTGCCAGAAACTGCAAAAGCACACATTATTAACCAGAAATTGAAGCACAAAAACACCCACAAATTACCCATTTCTTTCCGACCCTCAAGATCTCAATTTCCCCAACAATAGAAAATTATTTCCAACTCTTTCTTCTTCTTCTAAATCTACACCCACCGCGGTTTCAATCAATTATAAAAGTGAAACATCAGCTTCCATAGTGCAGTGTAATAACGTGATTCTTTTAGGGATTTTGCGAAACAAATTCGTTTAGGGGTCGTCAGTCGTATCATATTAGGAAGTCGAAATCTTTAACAATCAAAATTGTAATTTGCTATTTATAGAAACTTTAGCTTTTCTTTCTTTTTTATTTTGCAATAATAATTAATAATCTTGCATGGATATATACGAGTCCAAAAAATAATAAAAAGGAATGCATTTCGAATTGACTAATTTGACCCCGAGGTTTCTTTATCCATTATAGCCCACATGCTGCTGGTACGAGACATCTGAATCAGTCGGTAGTCAATTTTAATAATTGCTTATTATAATAATAATAATAATAATAATAATCATAATTATTCAATCAGGTATCACGTGGGTAGAGAAAATAAATGGCCATCTGAGAGTGTCTGTATGAATTATGATCGTGTGTGCTGGAAACAATTGTAATAATAATCCTATATATTGTTTCAAGGGCAAACCACGCTTTTCTCTTCCTCACCTCCAACTTGTCTGATTATAAACAAACAAAAGCAATGGATATGAAAAAGAAAAAGATAAGAGAGACACTCTGACTCAGCACATTCCAATTTTCCTAGAATGTTGGATAAGAATTTCAGATATCTCACTCATGTACCAGCAACTACAAATATATACCCTCCAGGCTCCAACTAAACCAAAACCATTAATATTTATTACATAGATACGGCCAAAATTAAAATCATAAGTATACGATAAGTCGAGGAATAACAAAAGCATTATTCGGGACTGTCAAAATATTCAAGTCTGGATGGAGCCTATAAAATTACAACAATGTGAAAAAGGGTAATTGGCCAACGATCTACTCTGCAACTAAAAACATCAACACCGAGGCCGCATAGCTGATAAAGAAGAGTTGCTGCATTTGCATTTCAGCACAAGATCCTTAAGAACAACAAATGGCTATACAACATCAATGTTTTGCAGAGTTTGAGGTGGTGATTATGAAAACCTGGGCCCTGCTGTAACTATAGAAATAATAAATAAGTATAACTGCTTTTGTGCTTGTAAGTTGTAACTCACAAAATGATGATTTCATTTGCACAGCTTCAATTAAATAAAAATATTTTGTCTGAATATTAGCTTTACCTTCAAGTACGAATCCACATGGGTTCTATAGAGAATAACTTCTCATTTCGGGTTTGAGCTGCTGCTGCTGCCCCTAGAGGAGGTGCGTGTACAGTTATTGGAAGTACCCACTCACATTTGTCCCTTCCCTCTATCAGAAGAGGATGATCAAACCTGATAGTATAGGAATACATGCATTCAGAAAACAAACAACTGACAATAGTACTTGCGAAACAGTTAAGGATAATGCATGATGATGTAAAAGAGGATAACACATTGATACGAATGTCGTCAATTAGCAGCTCCCCACATGTAAGTCAACTAGTACAAACTTTAAGCTGGGGAAAAATAAGTAGAAAGAAAATAGTGATTCCAGTCAGCAATTTTTACCTTGTCCAGTCAACATTCTTAGGAGTTGTAAGAAATTCAAATCTAAGAGCCCATTGCACAGAGACATAAGAGGTAGAAAATGTCATAGGCCCATCCATTGGAATGGAAAAGAGAAAGCTTGTTTGGACTAAATCTGCCACAACCTCATGGTGATCGCTATGAATCTGCACAAGCAAACAAGGGTAAACTATTTTGGTTTCAATTCTTATGATATGTGCCCAAGGATTAAACAAGACACATAAAGATGAGCTAAGCATGCAGCTATTATCTGAAAAGCAACCTTGGTTATAGTCGGGGAATGCCTTCGAGAAGGATGGACAAAACGTCTATTTATACTCTCCTTCGCCTCCAAAGTTATTGACACCTGAAGACACCAAGAACCCAGTCAGCTTCCTAATTATAGAAATATTAAGATATGATAATGAATGTTCACAACTTAAAGATGTGATTGCATGCCCCAGTACCTCAAGGCATCTCCTGGACCCCTTTTCATGGAAGAATGTTAGGGTTCCACCTATCTGTCAATAGGAAAAAGGAAATAATGTTAACTAAGGAATGAAGGAAAAGATACCTCGCACTAATTATAATGGTTTACCATATCACTGAAGTAGTAAGTAGAGTCAGAGTTCTTTGGTGAAAATCTTAGTAAAACTTGGTCATCCAGTCTGATATTGTATGATCTCCCTCTAATAACCCCTTCTGCTGCAGAAAATGTTGGCACAAAATTAGTCATTAATGAAGTAAAACCAATACAGTAAGTAAATGAAACAATATAAGAATGCCAAGAACATAGTTACATGCTACAGATTGCATAGATTTAGAGGCAGATGGACTTCTCGACTCATCATCTGCTGACAGGGCTTTCATATGTTTTGGTGGTTGACTTGGAGACCCTACAGTGGGAGGCCTGTCTGGAGATTGTTAAGGAAAATACAACTGTAAGAAACACTATACTGTCATCACCTCAAAGTGTAAATAAAACAGAAGCCACCTACTCCAGAGAATATGCTTTTATTCGGCAGCAGTTCAAATTTGATGCATGCGGTCAAACTAGAAAATGTAGTAGTAATCTTTCACAAGCGTCAAAACATTGCAATGAGCATTGAAACTAAAAAAGTATTTTACCGCCAGTGGGATCATTTAAAACCTCAGTTACAGAGAGCTGAGGAAGAGCCATGCTTGAGGATATGCTAGGGCGTCCTTGGGCATATAGAGAACCTCTAGTTGAAGACCTTGCTGAAAATGACTGCAAGGATAATGAACTTCCAAAAGTTTTATTTATATCTTCCTTCATGGGGTTGTAGGAAGAAACAGATAAGATATCATCTCGTGAACTTTCATACCCTTCCTCAACTTCATCGAAAGCGTCATTCACTTTAGCCTACAAAAAACAATATAATTCATAATCACAACTTTGGTATTGTGGTCAACTCCATTTCCAAGGATAAATAGGAGAGAACGGAAATAATATGTGAAGTAGCTAATAAAGTACAGAAGTAGCTAAAGGGGACAGAGTTTTACCCACTCGGAATCAGTATCCATTTCTTTCCAGTACACATCCAAGAGAACAGTTGTCAAAGGAACTATTCCTGAGAATATCATATTAGGAGCACCGTAAATAGCAAGATACTTAATAAAGAAAGCCATAAAACTAGCATCAATGGGAGTAGAAATTATATCTCAATCAAGCAAAAGAGAGCAGTTTCACCAACAACAAAAAAAGTTCATGCCAGAAAACATTTACCATCACTGCGACCTTCATCACCAAGCAGGCCATTGTTTTTCTGAGTAACCCATATCTGCAGCGGTATTCGTGCTTCCTGTGGGGTTTAAAGGTCATCAAAATTTGGTCATAGTATTTTTAGAATTGGCAGGCATACAGACAATTAATGATAGATACGAATCAGAAGAAATCAAAATCTGAAAAACTAATATAAACATTCACGAAAGGATCAAAGGTCCCGTTAGTATCCTCATGAGAACATTATAGAACAGAGGACTACATGGAGATTGAGAAATCAATTGTCTATGAATCTGTGATGATGAGAAAACAAATAGCAACAACCAAGAAAAAGAAATCAGAGAGAGCAAATGAGGAAAAAGGAACATAATAATTTGGTTTTCTTAATTCTAAGTTCTTCAACTTGAGCAGTTTTAGTAAGGATAAAAAGGAAACAAATCATCTGATGAATGAAGCATATAAGATAATATCCAAGTAGTATTGTGCACGAATTGGACGACAGAAACTAATATACAGGACTAATTCCGGCCTGATGCCTGATGATAACTGAGCAATATTTAATGGAATTACATGAGAAATAACCAATGACGTGGTTCTTGAAAAGCAAGGGGCAGTAAAACTAACCAATGCAGAGAATTCCTGTACTGACTCTCCTAGAGAATGTCCCTTTTCCAAAATCAGAAACTGTCCAGATAGCGTAGCCCTGCAATAGTAAAGATAACGGATAGTTGTGCCTCGGTATGATGGAGGTATAGAGTCTGGTAGAAGGGCCCGCACCACATCTACAAGTAAACAAAATTTTAAATTCAATACAAATTTAAATATGTCAATAGAAATTAGAAGTAAAAGCAAGCTGAATTTGTAAATATAAGAAAGGGATACTGGGCTTACATGTTTTGGTGGCCCCGCTGGAAATAATTTGATTTGAGACTATAGTTGAAGTGGAGCAATCCATGAATACATACTCACCTGAGGAGAATGAGATCATAAGTTTATACTTGAGCAACCATTAAGAAGAAAGATATAATTGTACTCGATGCAGTAATTTTCTCTCTCATTTTTACTATGCCTCTTTGTATTCATGCAATTCTACTAAAACCAGTGGTTTTCATTACCCTCTTTTTTCCTTATGTACTTTTATACATGTAGCTTCATTCGAAAAAAATAGTTCATCTCATTCAAAACAGAAAAAGAGATTCAGCAAACAGTTCAAGATGTACTCATAAATTGAATAAGAAAGACCACATTAAGAATCAATATTCATCTTAAGGTACTTGGGCACGAGATTAAAGATACTTACAAGTGACCACATTAAAATTGTATATACTTTTGTTGACATGGTTCGTGAATCAAGACGAGTAACTGCCTATTTTTCTGTGTTTGATATCAATTTTGTTTTTTTGTTCCATGCATATCGTTTTAGCTAAACAGGAAGCTCTCAACAAACACATACATCTTATTCATCAAAGACCTCATTGAGGGAAAAAAAAAAAAAAAAAGAAAAAAAAAGAAAAATAGAAAGAAAAAGAAGTACCTCGGCGCTGTTTAGGATCAGGAGTAGGCTTAGGAGTAGTGAACCACTGAGTATCCAATTTCTCGATCCCTTTACATTCAAAGCAAAGCCTTTCGATTAAAAGAGAAGAAAGATGTGTTGGATTCTTAATCTCAATAGTAAGGGTGATCAGATCGCCCGGTCTGTACACTTGTCTGTCGGATTCCAGTTTCAGGTGCGGCGGGTCAGGATTAGCGCCGGCGCTGAGGGAGGTGGAGGGTGCAGAGGCGAGGCCAAAAAATGAGAATCTGCCGGAGGATTTACCGGGTTGCGGCATTTCGGGGCAAATTCGAGATATTCAGTCAACAATGCATTGGGGATTGTTTGAATTACAAGAAGAAATTGACAGTGTGTGTGTGTGTGGGTGGGTTGAAGAACAAGATTTAACTGGAAATTGTGAAATTTCCAAGGGAAAATGCGCAACAAATTACTCAAATAAATCGCTTTTTCTGTCAAAATAATTTGAAGGACTAATCACCTAACCGAAAATATACTTGTGTATTTTTTATAATTATTGTAATATCTTTTACTCATTAAATAACCAAGTATAATGAAAAAGAAATGGTGAATAAAACATGAAGTAATACGTCTAACTATAAATAATATGTATATTTAAATCAATCTTCGTTTAAAGAATTGGTATTGGTATATAACGTTATTATTAGATCAAAGTCCATGTTTTGAACCATGCACCTCTCAATTTTTTTTTTTTCCATTTGTAACAGCATTTGAATTTTAAGAAAAATAAAGAAATAATAGCATATATTAATTCTTTATATATATATATATATGATTATATGTACGAAAAAATGGGAGCAAGCAAATAGAAAAGCAAGTGGTATGTGTAACCGTTGATGTTGATCTCCAAATTCCAAGACAATGTTAATTTGAGTGGATGAATAATCCAATGCAGTGAAACAAACAGAGTGCACTTTCTTTCTATTTCAGATAAACAATTGATCCTCAAGTCTAACAGGTTTGAAATATGAGGGCACATACATACTTAAAGAGTCCTCAGATAAAACATTAGTTACACATCTGCAGACGAGGGCTGGTTCAATCCGGACTCCACCAACAGTTTGTTAAGGTTATCGGATGGGCAAATCCGGAACTTCACATTCCCAGAAGACAGAAATATCTCTGCCAGTTCACGCTTTTCGGAATTAATGCTCGTGCTATCCATAGTTTTGCTAAGCACTTTTATCCCAGCCCGCGAGTAGAAACGAGACTCCAAGCCCACCAAACTGTGTGTAGCCTTGTTTGGTGTTGCATAATGATTGGACCAGTTGTTCAATAGGGATTGCCTCTTCTGGGGGCATGAGAGTCTTGATGTGTTGATGAGTATGTTGGCATCAGACAAGATTCCAGCCACAGCACATGTCACGTGGTCATCGATCTTGTACATCTTCTCAACTGAGTTTGAGGTTGATGTTTCGAGTAGTTTTGATATGACTTTTCTTTTCACCGATTAATGCTACTCCATCGGCTATCGTATCGTTGAGACATCTTGGAATGACCAGAGTATCAAAGACCTGCATTGTTACAAACACGAGTTATAGCCACTCATACAGGCAAAGTCAAAGCAATTCACACGATACTTTCTTATGCTATATCAGTCGGACCACAAGTTAAGCATGCAATTATAAGCTGCAGACCTTGTTCTCGATCGCACCACTTATATTGAACCACATACATGGCATGTATCATCTAATAATCAGAGTTTTCTACTACTGTGGAGTTTGTCTAAGGTGAACAACGGAAGAAGAAACTGTGATTGTGCAAAATCATCAATCATCACATGCTCACAAAGTGCTTCAACCCTAAGAAACTTCATTACAGGGATAATGCTTTATCGAGTGGTGGCAAAAGAAAACGAAAATTAATTCGTTACTGAAGTCCCAACTAAAATTCCTGGTTAGCATGAACCCTATATCAGTCAATCCTTATGCTCACACTATGGCCTATGTCATTAGAACAAAGGAATTTGTCCTCCAAATAAATAAATAGAAGTTGTAGCAAAATATGAACTTGTCAGAAGTAAACAACATGTTCATCTGCAGCCACTAACTACAGTTACAATGTTTGTAAGGCAGACATTGGTGCCCTAAAAAGAATCAGAGTCCTGCAATCATATCAAAAAATCAATCCAATTCACCAAAACAAAAGAACAAATACAACCTATATTCTTTATCCCAGTTAACACCTTTTCCTACCTTACCAACAAAACAACAAAACAACAAAAACAAATTTTTTTTTTTTTTAGCAAAATAAGCGACAGTGAAATCCATCAAGATCGTAAACATTACAAGGCCCACTATCTGTAACTGGACTTTCAGTATGGCTAGTAACGGCCCATTTTATTTTAAATCTAGCCGATTTTTTTTTTTTTTAAATAATATTTTATTAAATTATGTCCATCAATCTTAAATAGCGTAATTATGTGGATTTATATAGGCCTAATGACTAGTATTTCTCTAATTGATCTTGTTTGGCTTGTGAAATCATATTCCGTACGGATCGAATTAGTTGCAGATGCGCATTATTCACTGCATGGCATGGGTCTGATTTTGTTGGTAAGCTAAAAATCTTGTGCATTTAATATTATTAGGTGAAATAGATCAAACCCTAATTTTCATGTTGACAGGAAAACGAAACTATGCATGGGGATAGTGGTTATTACGTAGCTATCCAACATACAGTTTACAAAGTTTAATTAATAATTCAAGTATTAGAATAATAATTAATAGAAAAATATAGAATTTCGACATCTTTTTAACTATATATATATATATGGTGATCTCGTTGAAAATTAATTAGAGCCTTTCACTGTTTTTCTAGGTACTTCATATATATATATGCAGTGTCATTGATTCTTCAACTATAACTAAGACGTAAAAATATATTATCATGAGTGAACATTATTAATTTCATCAACTTGCGATGGTCTAATTTGCAATCATGTATATTTCATTCCAATATGTGAGCTACTACCAGCTCGTCTGCATCATATATCGATCACTACTCAATTAAGGACTACGGCCAATTATTAATAGAATTTAGAAATCTGTCCAGAAAAAAATAAAATAAAAATAAAACCAAAGATGAAGAAGGATAAAAATAAAATAGGTGTGACTCATAAAGATGAAGAAGGTTAATCAATACTATAACAGTTGGTGTGGCTATGCATGAATTATGCAGCAAATAATTAATGATGAGTTAATAAGATATGTCTTCTATGTTGTAGCACTTAACCCAACCGTAAAATTATTGTGTACTTGTGCATTGAATTGTTATATCATCGACTGCGGAAGTGATAATATTTCATAATTATATTTATACCTTCTATAATATCGTGGACCTGATCGAATTAGTTTGAATCTTGTCAACTCATCAACATATCACTAACTTCTACATAATTCTGTCAATTAAACTAAATAGTGCCAATTATCGGACAAGACACACATAGAAGGAATGGTAGATACATATGCATGCTACTTAAAACTTTACATAGATGTCTGAAAAATTATTCAAGAAGCAACAAAGATCAAAATGGCCACTTAAATAAAAAAAATGATGATTATGCAAGTCAAAAAGTAGCAAAAAGAAAAAAAGAAAAGAATTTGTAGCTATTGAGAATTCATATTTCTTTAATTTAAAACACCATGATTCTTCATAAAGCTTTGTGTTCCCCTAAATTTGCAGCCTCACAATAACGGTCCTACGTACTAGTAATTATGGGCAGAGCCTCAAATTCAACTATGGTGGATTATTATTAATTGTTACCAACCCAAAATTTATTGATGTGTACGCCTTGAATTTTGAGAAATTGGCTTGAAAATTGAGAAAATTTTAAATTTTATTATTTGAGTGATCTGTCAAAACATTGAACTTTTAAAGTGACAGTACACAATTCAAATTCAAATGGAGATTATGAAGCTATCGTAAGAAAAAATCAAAAGCTAAGAGCTCCAGTAATTACTATATATTAATTAGTGCCTTAATTTAACTTTGAGGGAGACAAATTTATAAGCATTAATTAATTTTGAAGATTACAACAAAGAACTTTACCTAACTCGATTTAAAAAAAGAAAAGAAAAGAAAAGAAAAACCTTGTAAATTAAAACAGTAGGTCGGTCGATAGTATAATATGACACATAATTGAATATATTGGTACCACCCACCACATCCACATGGGTTTTTGTAATTTGTTATACAAACTTCCAAATAACGTCACATGATGTCCACAAAAGGATACATCCTATTTTCCCACTCTTAGATGCATTGCAATTGCTTATATGTACTACCTACGTACTGAATATATATAAATATATAAAATGAGTAGCTATAGGGGCAGCTTGGCAATTGTCCAACATCAATAAAAGTAGATCGATCATCCAGGAAATTAAAAAAAAGAGAGACATACACAATTACACATACATAAATATATATATATAATAATACATATTAAACCATGCACGGTGATCTTACAATCATGATTATGTTGATATTTAAACGTACGTACTGATCAGCTCCAACCTATATGGGGCCGGCCGGGGTAATTACTAATTATTATAAAGAAGCGTAAGGGTACTAATAATTAATTCATTAGCTAGGGCCGATCGAGGTCGGGTTTAATACGATATATATATATAATGAAGTTACTTAGCTGCTTTAATTAATTTGATGATGAAGACGACCGACCTAGGGAGCTAGGGAGAGAAACAATAGATTGTGAAACTGCACAACATGTAGTCGTCTTGCAAGAAGTTGTGGTAGTGTACATGTTTATCATCAATCCAATTCTCTCACCCAAACTCAAACTACTACTCGGCCTCCTTGTCGTCGTATTCATCTTCTTCCACCTATTATTATTATTATGATTAATTATACGGCCCCCGCCATGATCATCATCATCATCATCATCCTTTGAACATTCAACCATTGCTGCAATGAACGGATCCCTTTCAAATATATTAATGTGGTGCTGTTTCTTGGGAGAGGTCATGAATATCTCTTCTTGATGATGCAATTTTTTGGTGGAGTTTCCGGCTGGCGGCAAAGGGAGGAGATTCCCCCTGGCCGATGATGATGATGATGATGATGATGAAGATGAAGATTCCTTCTTCTTCTTCTTCTTGAAATTATTATTATTACCTGCAGCTTCTTGCAGGTGGTGGTGCTTGGGGATTCCAGGAATTTCTTCCCAAGAGAATGGAATTCCTCCAGCAGCTTTGAATCTGCAGGGAGATGAGTTGTTAATATTATTATTATTATATGGACTAGCTGAATAATAATTATTATTAAATGGAGGGATTAATTCATGATCATGATCTTCATTGAATGAGAATGATCCATTAGTGGATGAATTATCCCAATAATTATCATTCGATGGAGACGAAGACGATGAAAATGACGATGGGTTCCTCCGGTGATGAACCGGCGCCCGGCGGAATGTTGGTGTGGAGGAGGAGGAGTAAAGGGGGGTTTGATCTTTTGGGGGAATTTTTTGGGTAGAACCCATTATTGGAGATCAGCTAAGCCTATTTTGTATTATGAGGCTTTGCTTTTGTGCTCTTATATATAAAAGCAAGATTGGTAATTCTCTAACTTTCTTTTTTGTTTACTTGTAATGATGAAGATTAGAACTTTAAAGAAATTGATGGGAATTAGTAAATATATAGTTGAAGAAGTGGGAGAGTAGAGTAGTGTGAGGTGAGGTGGAGAGGAGACATTAATTTGCATTTTGTATACTATTATTCATGAGAGGGTAGTTGAAGAAGGTTAAGTTACCATTTATTTAAAACCTAATACTAATACACTAGAAAAACTCATTAATCATACATTTCTGGATCTTATTAGCAAAGAAAAGAAAATAATAATAAGATTATATATGTCGTTATGTATGAATATTGAGTGTGGGATGAAGAGATGGAGACAAAAGATAGATGTAAAGCAGTCCCGTGCTATTTCTTAATTAATTAATGTAATATATGGCCAAATGCTAACCTGCACGTGATCAACCTTTCTGTATTCCATATGCATGTTTGTTTCTCTTAATTGTTTTCTCCATTTTATATCTTATTATATATAATTATTTTCATTTTCACTATTAGGCTGGTGATCGATCAGTGGGTGTTTTTATCCTACATTTTGTTGTTTCAGTTATATTTTGATGTAACTTTATAACTACTATAGTTGATATAGACTCCAGTTCTCTTTCGTCTAAGCTTTGGTTTGTCTACTATACCCTATGTATGTTCGATCGGCTAATGTTGATCGATCATGTGAACAATTAAAGTACATTTTCTTGTTGATGTTGCAACATAACAATTAATAATAGTTCAATTGACAAATATATAAAAATTCTAAAACACTACCAAATTGCAATTGCTTGCTTATGTCGGTACGTAGTAGCATCACTACAAAGTAGAAACAATGTTGTTAATTTGTAATAAGAGTTGCCAATGTTTATGGGCTTTAAAATTGGATCAGAGTATGTAAGAAATTCCCATGTGATCAATGTTTGATTCCTTTCGGCCCACACAACTCATCTCTCCTCTGTTCTGTTTCCCTCATTTCATTTTTTCAGCAATTCATTTACATTATTAATAATAATCATATTATCTCTAATAAATAAAGTTGAAACGCATATTCATTAAACGTACGTACCAACATTTAATAACAAATTCCATTCACTCCAACTATAAATAATTCCCAAAATTACTACTAATAAACAAAAAAGAAAAGAAAAGAAAAGGAACAAGAGAATAAAATAAAAATGCAGGGAGGTGTATTTTGTTATGTTTTGGTACTTGTACTAATTTGGAACACAAACACAAACACAAAAGTGGATGCTTCTTCTATTCCTCCAACAGCTTTATCAGATTATAATGCCAAAAATTACGTAGTTTATATGTCAGAAAAACCACCCCAATACCTAAACCCCAAGGCTTATTACATCCATGTTCTCTCCTCTGTTCTTGGAAGGTTCTTTTTGCTCTCTCTCTTTTTTTTTCTATATTTTTTTTATAATTTTATATATAGTTTATAATTCATTATAGCAGCATTATGAAATATATGTTGGTGCATGTAAATTGAATTGAAGTGAGAAGGCAGCGGAGGATGCTCTGATATACTCGTACGGAGTCATATCTGGTTTTGCTGCTAAGCTGAATCCAGAACAAGCCTCACACCTCAAAGGTACTTAACAACCAAACAACATTTTCTCTATTCATCAAACTTTATATTACTATTTCAACAATATATATATTTTTTTAATCCATTTTATTCTATCTTACTAACACTTGCTTAAAAAAATATATACATTTTTGTAATAAATTGCAGATCAACCTGGGATTATTTATGTGAGTAGAGAAATTAAGTATCAGCCGGAGGAGAATCACGCTTCAACTGTTTGGCCAAATCTTCGAAATTAACTACCAACCTATTTTCTGGGAATATAATATTTAAATTTCAAATATGTTATTCACTATTGCAATTTTCAATTAATTGGCACCGTCTGTTTTACATTGCAGCCATTATAAATAACTACTTTTAAACATTTCCAATTATAAACATTATAAATAACTACATTTAAATTTATGTATCATTTTAAAAATAAAATAAAATAAGTAAATAAAAAGGATGCGTAAAAGTTGTGGCTCAAAACGAAGTCGTCCTAATAGAAAAATGGACAAAGACAAAGAATCGAGAAATTCAATAATAATTATCTGAAAAGTGAAAACACGATCCTTAAGGCATAAGAAAAGAAAAAGAAGCCAAGATTCGGCATCTTAATTCTCAAAACCTAAATCCTAAAAATCCCATCCCCTTTAAATTCCCATCAAAAAGCAAAAAGTATGCAGAAAAGCAATTACTTCCCAACAACTGTGCTACCCCAAATATTACTGCTCTTATTGTTCTTGATCCCATCGATGGCGACGGTTGATTCATCATCATCCGAGGCAAAAGTTCACATAGTTTACACCGAAAAACCAGAAGGCCAAGAGCCCGAAGACTATCACATCAGGACCCTTACCTCTGTTCTTGGCAGGTTAATTTTTCTTTTTATTACTATTTTTATAGAAAAAAGTTATAATCTCGAAATTTTGGAATATTTTAGAGGTAAACGTCGTGATCTGTGATATTTATGGGGTTATATTTGGTGGGTTTGTTTGAAATAATTTTGATGGTATTGACTATTGTTTTTGAACAAACTGAGGATTAGGAATGAAATTATTGTTGATCATTTGGTATTATGTGAAATGGGGTTTGAGTTTTCTGTTGGATTTGTTTAATTTCGTGATGATTTTGAGATAATTAGTTTATTAATTATCTATTTGGTGATTGGTGAAAAGTGAGGAAGCTGCAAAGGGTGCTTTGGTGTATAGCTACAAACATGCTGCAAGTGGATTTTCTGCTAAGCTGACTCCTCACCAGGTTTCTGAGCTTTCAAGTAAGTTTCAGTTTTGATCCTTTTTTTTTTTCTTTTCTGTTATCGGCTTACTTTCTCTATTCGATTTTTTTCAGTTGTGACCAATGACCATGATTAATTTGTTCTCCCTGATTTATATGTACTTTGTTGTTGCGTTTCGGTAGTTATTCAGATTGTTTTGTGCCTGTGAACATGAAAAAAATTCTCATTTAGTTTCCCATTCAAGATTTTTCAATCACTTGCAACAAACACATATTTTCATATTAATATTGTTTCTTGATCATATTTAAATCTGTATGTAGAATGCTTTTATACAAACTGGAGTTAAACATTCAGTTTTTCCATGTATCCTTTTGCATATCATTGTTTTGTTGCCACTTTTCTTCTTTGATTGATACCTTCTAAAATCTCCGTTTTTGGATCAATGTTTATAACTATGCTAATTGCTAAGCCACTGTGTGCACAAGGATTCGACTAATATTTATTTATTGCAGATGTTTTATATATGAACATGATTTTTATATATTGATTGTTTTTGGCAGAACAACCGGGTGTTCTTCAGGTTGTACCAAGTCAAACCCTCCACCTGCATTCTGGACATGGGACTGGGATGATGCACGTTTGAAATACTCAAATGTTATTACTAATGTCACACACTACTTGGTTCACAATGTTTGTTTGTCTTTGTGAACACATGTAATGTAACCTTGGATACCTTTGTTTAAATAAGTGACATAATCTTGAATACGTGAATAAAAACTTACTACTATGTGAAGCTTTGTGTGAGATCCATCTTTTGGGATATTATAATTTGTTGTTTATTGTTTTTGACTTTAAGCCATGACATTTTCAATAGCTTAATTTAATCAAGTGGACTTCTGCCATTCAGGCGAAGTTGCAACTTGCACGTTAAAACTGCAGAGAAATGGTCCTAATTTGTAAGTTACTCCAATCATATAATACTGATAATTGATGGTTTTATTTAAATATAATGTGTTCATCATGGATTCGTCAAAACCCAAATATAAATTCGATGATTTTGTTTAAATGTAAGAACACTAATTTAGCTAATCCCAACACAACATCGCAAAGTTCAACTGAACAACAATCAACTCATCCATGAAGAAGCATACTCAATCGGAGCCATTCAAAGAGGATGTACACCTTGCAAGGAAATACTATGAGACGAGAGGTTTCCTCATTTCAACATCATAACTCTGTATTACAATTAGTCTATAATTTCAAGTTTCTTAAATTTGATAATCATAAGAGGTGCGCCGTGCCCTCTGTCAGTTTAATGTATCAGTTCAAATTTAGGGATGTAAGATATATAGAGGAATCCCCATCTCCACAAAATGGGATGTATCTGTTCTATTCGTATACGCGCTTCCTCTTCAAAATGGTGGGGATTAATAAAATCGACCCAATGAGGAAAAGTATGGCCAATGTCTTGAAATCATACAGATCTTTCACCGACTTCAGTTCACCAAGAGCAAGCCCAGCCTATCCCCATACAAAAGAGCAGTATCACGTCAAACAATGTGATTACACAAGTCAAGAAAAAAAGAAAACGAAGTGTCTTACTCTAACGGTAATGTAGGAAGCTGGAACTAGACCAATAACAGTAGCAAGAAAGAAAATCTGAAATGGTATATCCACAATCGGTGATGCCAAATTGATAAACAGGTTTGGCAATGTCGGAGTAACTCTCAGAAACAGCATGTAATTGAGCAACTTCTCTCTTCTCTTTGCGATCTGAAACCAATAAACTTCGAAACTAAGACAGCTTAAACGAATTAAGCAGTTTTAAAATGTCGAATTCAAACAAATAATAATACCTCTGCCTGAAAAAACTTAAGTTTTTCAGGCCACAGCCAGGTAACAATAGGCCTGCCAATGAGTTTGGACAAAAAATAGCAGGAAGAAGCACCTGCTGTGGCATTAAAGACAACCAAGAGAAGACCTTTGATAACACCAAAAAGTGCTCCAGCTAGTAATGACATGAAAATTGTCCCAGGAATCATAAATGTCTGCATGAATATATATGTTGAACAGTAGCCTAGAATGAACTTTGCTGGATTCACTTGAGCGTAAGTCACAAGATGATCCCTGGAGCATATCGGAAAGTGAAAAAATCAAATCAGTGAAGAGTGGAAAACATTACAGAAACTAAAAAGGCATCAAAATTAGAAACTTCCACTACCCAAGGGAAACAAGCATTTGGAACTGATATGAGTTAGTCTATTCAACTCCCAATTCACTTCAACCAAACCTTTTCCACTTATTGTACTGTCAAACTCTGATATCAGTTAGTCCACATAACTTATCGTTTTCCATTCAGATAAAAATTCAACGATCACAAGGTTTAAGAAAGCTATCATACATACAACCTACATATTCCTTCCTTACAAGGGTTTGGGATCGGAATCTGAACAAACGTTCAGGGCAAGTCCAGTAACTGAGATAAACAGAGTTTTTAATGAAGTACATTGCGGCAACGGTGATTCCCTAATGAATCTTTCCATTAGAAAAGAAGAAGAATAAATCAACACCCCACAGTCAAATGAGTGGTGCAAAACCAATGGCAAAATATATATCAAATTGTTACATGTTAAGCATAAATGTATCAGTCACCAGAAAATGTACTCATCCATAGGGTCGTATGTGTTATGTTCCCGAACTGAACCTAAACAGACTAAGTTACGATGATGGGAGATTAACAAATAGCTTTGATCCATAGGATCTTATAGCTAACCAAAAGACATATACTTGTTAGGAAACACAAAACCTAAGATATAATGAAGAAGGTTAACAGCTTTCATCCCCTACACCTAATAGAATGAACTGAATATTTCAGGTAGAATCTGAAAATCATAACAAAAAAATATAGCTTAGCCAAAACAAAGGACTATAATACAAGGGCAAAAAATCTGAAGAATTGCTTACTTGAGCAATCGAAGATCAGCAAGCGTACGAGGCAACTTTAACATCTCGTACTCCGCGGCAGGCATGGTGAGGTAAATGCACAACAACCCGGTAGAAAATACCAAAAATACCCCCAAAGCCGCCGCGAATTCCCACCGTGAGAGGGGAAATTTTTCCGGCTTAAGCTTCTTCCCCGAGGGAGACTCGGCATCCTGATCCAACCCCCAGCTGCCGGTTTCCACCACCACACTCCGCGGCGCCGCCATAAATACCAACGGTGAAACCAATGCCGATGCGCAATAAACAAAGTGTTTGGGGGCGATGAGAAACGGCAGGATTTTGACCTTAATTACGATAAGAATGATTAAAGCAAAATCGATTTCTGGGTTTGGATCATTGGTATGGGTGCTGGCACTCGTGATGCCATAAAAGCATGGGGGGTGAGGGGAATTAAATGGTGCAAAAATAAAGAAAAATCGGGATAGAAAAGAAGTGAAAAATACGTTAAGAGAGATTCAAAAGGGGGAAATCATGAAACAATAAGCTGGGGAAATGAAGACTGAAAATCGAAGTATATATATAAATATATATATATAGGGATCAAGAAAGAGATGTACGATGAAATATGAATACGAATGATGAGCAATTAAATCCCAAGATAAAAAGTTGTAAGCTTGTCTGAGTGTGTTGTGCGTGTTTTCCTTTTCCTTGGAGATTGTGTTTCTGCCTGCCTGCCTGCCCTTTCTAGAGAGAGAAAGAGAGACAAGAGAGAGAGAGGAAGAGAGAGAAGTCAATGATGGGGCGTGAAAGGATTTACTATTATTATTTACTTTTCCGTTTCGTTCAATGAATTAATTTTCGAAATTGAATAACAAATTCTTTTTCCCGAATTCTCATTCAGGAAATTCAACTTAATACCTAACTTTATGGTGGCTGTTAATAGGAATTAAGAATATTATTTCTATATATTATTGCTCCTAGAAGACTAATAATATGTGTAATATGAATTTATTAAAAAAAAGAAAACATATAGGAATAATACTAGGTACTGTTGTCACTAAAAAGACAGAATATAAATATAGCAGACTAGCAACCAATCAATTATTTATCGTATTCAAATTTGTCCAGGTCACTTAATTGGGTCGCACAAGAACGAGGATAATATGGGCCTATTGGGCCGGAGCCCTTTAAAGCATATTATCAGAGTAAAAAAGACCAAAAATTACAATAATGCCATTTTCAACCTTAATAAATTCAGTTGAAGACAAGTTCAACGGGAAGCAACAAGTATCTGAAAATATACATATAAAAAACAGTAAGAAAATAAAGCAATAAACAAGTAAAATGAACAATTTATATATCCTATATGACTCAACTTGGTGAACTGCAGCATATACATATATATATATATATATATATATATATATATATATATATATATATATATATATATATATGATCTAAGCCCAACTTTTGAAAAAGTCAGTTATTTGTACATTTTCAATTGAAAATCCTAAATATGAAATGAATATAATGCAAAATATAAATTATATAATGTAGAGAGGATAGCTACAAGTGAGGGAAGCATTCAAGTACATTGCTTATATGAGTGTGATCATCTAATAAGTCATGATAATTATCGTGCATGTTTGTGTATGCGTATGATGATGATGCCGCATTAATCTCCTCTACTTGAGTACAAGTAGAATAATGTAGCTTGTCAAAGCTCTTCCATTCGCTGTACGACATATCACCAAAACTACTTATCTTGTCATCGGAGGGGCTGTCGAGCTTCGGAAGCTCTACCATTTGGCTTATTTCTAAACGGCTTATAAATCCAGTCTTGAGATCATTATCGGACTGATCTACTGGAAATATTGTTAGTGGAGGCTGATTAATATTAACTGGTGTACAGCTATTACTTGCTCCACTTTGATTACTTATAAGGCCGAGATCATCAAGAATATCATCTTTATGTATTAATAGATTTGTCGAGGTATTACTAGGAAATGAGGACGGATGCCTGTAATTTGTGATGTCTGATGATGATGACCTGATGGCATAGTAATTAGTGTTGTTGTTCCAAGCTTCGAAACCTTGTTTGTGACTTGGACTTGGCTTCTTGAATGCACGACAAACAACCCATCCTTCTTCCTGTTAATTAATTACATGATGTATGTATATATAGTCAGATAATAGTAATTAGCATAATTAATTCAACCTCAGATAGTGCTGTTGGAAAGAATGGCTGTCATGTCTCAAATAATTGCAGACATAATCATGCATGTTATTGTGCACAAACTCATAAGTAATGATCAATTCTTGGCCATCAACTTCCATTGCACTTAGACTTGTGCAATAAATATCACGTTTTAAATGCATTAGTAAGCACCTAAAAAAAATATATAATAATATATGCTATAGAAGAAAATGTTTCTAACAATCATGCATTATTAACTGGAGCTATGCTGAAGCAATAATATATTTCTCATTTCTGTTAATTTAATCCATCTATGTATTCAAGATTAATAACTATATATATTATTACTTACCTGAGTAGGTTCGTGTTCAGATGCCTGGATGCGATATTCGTGCATGATCCAATCGCTCTTTCTACCATTAGGGGCACGCCCCTCGTAGTACACCAATGTCTTTCTCATTCCTATCAGTTTGTCCTCCTTTGAGTGTACAGCTTTGTCTCTTCCTGTTGCCTTCCAAAAACCAGCTGCTGTTGCCCTATTCGTTCGCGTCCCTGTCGGATATTTCCTGTCCTTGTGACTGAAGAAATACCACTCGTTTTGTTCCGACACGCTTCCTGATTTGCACCTCTCTGTTGTTGTATACATTTTATAAAATATTAGATCATGATTTATAGCTCATCATCAAAAATTATATATACATATGGATCTAAATGATGATCCGATCCATTAAATGAAGATCCGATCAGTTGATTAGGTTTACAGTAGAGTAGGTTTAATGGTAGGTAGCTGCAAATTAATGATGGGGATGATATATGTGTTTTGTACCTTGAATATCCCATGGCTCGATTCTGTAGAGATCGATATCAATGATGACATCAAGATCAATTTTAAGAGAGTTGACCTTTCTGCTGAGATAGTAGCCAACCAATTCTTCTTCGGTGGGGCGAAATCGAAACCCTGGAGGTACGCTTGTTGATGAGTACTCCATTGCTGCATTTTCCATTCTTGACGCTCAGATCAAATTCCGATCTCTGAGATACCAGAATACTACTATAAGTTTTAGTACTTATATCTCATGAAGATCGGAGATTATATATATTTAATCACTTTTTAGGTGATCAACTGAGAAAACAAGTGTTCCTTTTTTTCCCTTGTTGTTTATAAAAGGCTATTTGTAAAGCTACTTTCGTAATATCGACATTCCTTGTTGAAGAAGTTGAGATGAAATAAACAAATAAAAAAAAAAATAGAAGAAGAGAGTAAAATTCACACAGCTGATGGATGGATGATGTGTGTTTTATGATGAATCTCATGAAATGATGATGATTTATTTGAATGGATGACATCCATTCGTGAGCACATATATGTATGTATTATATTGATGGAAATAAACAATTATGATATATATTGCAGGTCCCAACTGCCAACTTGTACACTGCACTGCAATGCGATGTATGTGTGTTTTATGATCGAGGAAGTTGAAAATGGTAGACCAACAGTGGTACCCCACCCCCACTAGCTAAGCTACTCCACCCCCAAAGGCCAAACCCTAGGGCAATAATCCCCTAAAACATATTTAGGTCAATCCCTTTGAGATGCATGTACAGGAGGAGAGGTGATTAGGCAGCGAAGTATGTTGAACACAAAAGTATATATATCTTCAATCCATATGTATATATATATTGGTGGTGGTGGCCGTAAAGATTGACACCCATAGCTTTTTTTATTATTGAGAGAGAGAGAGAGAGAGAGAGAGAGAGAGATTATTGATGATGATGATGAGGGCATGTATGTTTCGTGATTTGTTTGAGTGCATTCAACTCCATGCTTTCTTCCTGGTGGGTGCACTAGGGCTTTTCACATGCACCCACCCTATACCCCTTGTTGCATTTCTTTTAATTATCAATTCTTTATATTATGACATATTATTATTATTATTATTATTATTATTATTATATGATTCACAATAGAATATATATATATATATATATATGCTCAGCAAATAAGTAGCCCTAAGGGACTCCTTCCTATTATTAATTATTATATTTGTAATTTCTATCTTCTCATGGGTAAAAACACACATACACAAACTAGCTGATCAGGAGAGAGCACAACATTAATATAATGTAATTCATATTAATTACTAATTAAGCTAATTGCATATTTTCAGCCAGCAAAAACCATTATAGACTATGATCAGTACTTCCCATATATCTTATACACATTACTTCCCATATATCTTATACACAGCTTAGTTCATCACATATATAATTATTACCTGCAGGTTGAATAAGTGACCCCCATACATATATATACATTCAAGAAGCCATCATATAATATATGTTTTCAATAAAATACTAACCCTAAAATTCAACCTTCGATCCTTCTGTGTTCTTCGATCAACTGCTCACAGAGAGAGAGAGAGAGAGAGAGAGAGAGAGAGAGAGTTTGAATATATTGTTGGTATATATGTGAGGGTGGGTGATCGATGATCAATAAAAGTATATGGTTAATTAATGTTGGTGATGCACGTATATATATATATGATGATGATAAGCAGATGCAAACAGTAAATATATGAGTTAGAATGGGACTGCAAACACATATATATAATATTGATTATAAGTTATTAAATAAAGCTAATATATATATAGAGAGTGTAATAACAACAAGGGTTAATTATTATTGAGTAGTAGTAGTAGTAGTAGTAGTAGTAGTAGTAGGCGTGGGGTGGCAGCATCAGATATTAATGGATCAAATTAAACAGGTTTGTTTGTTTGTTTGGACGGCGCCATTTTTATTTTTATTTTTTCACGTACGCCTCCCCTCCACCCCTCTCTTAACTTCTCATTTCTCTATTCTCTTCTTACTTTAATTAATTAACCACTTAATTCCTTTTTTTTTTCCTTAATTAATTTCATCAACTTGTCATTTGTCTCGCTACTACTCATTGCAATTCCATTAATCCCATCATCATAATTTCTTGTATTATATTACACTTTATTTTATTTTTCATATTCTTCTGTTCTGTATCACTAGGGATATATAATTACTAGTGTCTATGTGTGTATGTATGTGCAGTTTTTGCTCAACCCACAATCCAGCTATCCTTTGTCTTCCACAATTGCCTCCACCCACCGCCCGCCACCTGTACCTACAACTCCATCGCTATTTTGGAATACCTAATAATCATTTGTTGCATTCGATCATTTGTTGGAATACCTTAGTCATCATCAGATACATAATATTATTTATTCTAAATGTCATAGGAGTACTTGATAATCTATTCCTTAAATATATATATAATTTTATCATTCTTTTAAGTTTCAATGTGAGCAATATTTCACGACTTACTCAAGTTGTTATTTACATTAATGCCATATGTTTGCAGTTAAAAGTTATAAGTTAGGGGACGGAGGGGACAGAAAAAGGCATATCATATCATTTGTGGAGCAACAGCAACTTGACAAAAATAATTAATGAATTAAAAAGTAAAAATATACAGCTACCTAGAAAAATCAAAACCTAGGATTATATTATGATGTGAAGATGAATAAAGATTAGATAATTAGAGACGATATAGTAAAAGATTTGATAATAAGAGTGAAAGGCAATTAGGTATATATAGAGAGTATTTTATTTTTGTTGGGGCGGTTTAGTTTGTGGGACTGAACAAGGAAGCTGTCCTGCTTTGCCAACACACACACTTGATTCATTCATTCATTCATTCTCGGACATTTTTTTCAACCCTCTCATCATCATACATCATACAGAGTACATACATAAATATTATTTTGCCAGCCTAGTTTGTATTTGTTAATTGTATATGTAATAATGGAGTGGGAGGATATCCGGGCATAATATAATATAATATTAAGACCCGGCCCGGAAAATTGTATCTGATCGAGTAGGAGTTATAGGGTCCATTTGAGAAGCCAATATATATATGGGCTTAACTCTATTAATATATGTATGGGCTTTGCTACCCAATTATCAGAAATATATGGGCTTTGCTTGTTCACATTAGATTGATTACACGCAGGCAGGCAGTTGCTTTTTGGTTGATGCCCTGCCCTGCACTTGCTTTCTCTCACAGACCACCAGAATAATAATATAGAGGAGGATCAAGAAAAGATAATTTGGGAGGGAGGGTGAAAGAATTTATGGTCCCGAATTCGTTTAATACAGAGGTGTTATCTTAAGTGTTATGACACTTGAACAAACATGCAGCGGAAATATAAAGATAAAAGAACAGTGCTCAGAATTAAAAATGTTCACAAGTAAAGACTTGTGAACTTGCCCTTTACAGGACGAAAAATATATTAAAAACAGTATTCCAAGAATACAAACAGAAGAGGTGCGAAAACTTCTTCCTTATGAATGAATCTTTTTCAAGATCATTCTTACAATCAAATCTAGATACTAAAAGAAAAATATTAAAAATTCTAGATTTCAAAGATGTACTCGTGAGGAGTACGTAAAGAACTTATGAATGAATCACTATCTTGATCATTCTTACAACCAAGTCTAGAAACATATATACTAAACAATCTAGACTACAAAGAATGTACTTATGAGAAGTACGTAAAGAATGTACTCATAAGGAGTACGTAAAGAATGTACTCACGAAGAGTACGTAAAGAATGTACTCATGAAGAGTACAAACAACCGATTCTAAAACCTAACTAAAACACTCGTGTATTCTCTTCAGCCCTCGGTTTTTATTTCGTAGAATCGATCATCTTCCTTGAGTATTGAAGTCGGTATTTATAGGCATTCCAAGCATCCACTCCTCAGCCCATGATCTGCAAGAAAAACCAACTACAAGAGCACTCAAGAACATGGGTTAGTGGGTTAGTGGGTTAGTTTAAGGAGTTAGAATAATATTCACAATTAAACCCACTTAAGCACTACTTAGCCCACTAAGCACTATACTTAACCCACTAAGCACTACTTATTCCATAACTAAAATTTAGTTTTAAAAAATAAGAAAGTTAAAAACACAACGTGGAGATAATCCACGCTCACGTGTTTCAAACTCCCCCTTTTTAACTTTCTGATCAAAACTAAATTTTAGCTTAACTCCCCCTGAGTCATTGCTTGAACTCCCCCTGAATTTGACAACCAACATTAACATAAAAGTTCATAGGGAAAATAAAAACTGAACAAAACCATGTATTGTTCATTAAAACAAATTAAAGTAGAATATCCAAAGTCTCCTCAGTATCAGCTGCTGCTCCTCCATCATTAGCGCTGGATCCACTGCTTTCCTCTGCTCCTTGAACTTCACCCTCATTCCTTGCTCCCTCTTTATTGACTCCTTGCTCCCTGCCTCTGGCATCCAAAGGATGAGAAGTCCCTGCTTCAATCTTCATGACTAGCTTTTTCTCCCCCTTTTTGATCAGAAAGATCTCTCTGAAGTATTTCCACCATGCACTGATGATAGGTGATCTGAACTAGGGAGTGAGTAAGCTGTTTTAACAAAATAAATCTCGAGAAACAGAAATAAGGATGTCAGGAGTGTTGTCAACATGAGGAGCAACACCTTCAGTACCAAGATTATTTTGACCTGATTCAGTTGAGAGGGAATTATCTCCATTCCAGGGAAGATCTTGGACATGAGGAGCTTTTAGAAAATTTTGAAAAACAATTATCATGCCAAGTGTGAGAGAGCAGAATGGAGTAGATGAGAGAAGAATTTAAAACGATTGCCAGAAAGAGTCTTACAAACTTCAGTAAAATCACCATAATTATCCTCATCAATCACAGTAGAAGTTTGTAAATGAGAGTTGATAATTTTGAAAAAAAAATAGAATTTCACACAAAATTTTTTTTTCAAAGTTTGGAGAATTTTTCTTTAAAAAAGAAGTTTGTAAATTGGCATAAAAATTCCTTCACAACAGAAAGATCATAAGGACAGGCAACCTCAACTTTGATCAAGAAAAACAGTGATCCTATGCCTATCAAACTCATCATTTGAAAATTTTCTTTTCCTCAATTTGAATCAGATTCAAAATAAAATATATAACTGAAAGCATTGTTTTACCTCAAAAAAAAAGAGTTGACAGTTCCTTCCCATCCAAGTCTAGCTCTTCTTCTTCTGAAGATTCCTCTTCTTCTAAGTCTTCAAGTTCATCTGGTATGCATGCTGGCTCAGGTGATGCAACAGGTGGAGCAGCATCTTCTTCTTCTTCACTTTTCTCTTCTTCTTCAGTCTGGGAAGGTGGTGCATCCACTTGAACAGCTGCCTTTGCTAGAATTTCCAGAAGATCTTCATGAGGAGCTGAGGGTGTTTCTTCAGTAGTGGTAAAGTCCTGAGCATTAACAGTGGGAATGTCAACATGCTCTGCAGATGACATCCCAGAAAAGTCAGGTATTTCCTCATCGTGGTAGGAAGCAGCATCCTCAGCAACACTCTGAGGAACATTGTCTGAGGCAGTAGGTGCAGCAGCATTTTCAGGAACATGTGCAGCAACATCTTCGGAAACAGGATGTTGAGAGAGAGTTGCTGCCATGTTGGACTGAAATGTCTCCCCCTGAGTTGATGCTGGTGGAGGTTCTTCTGTGGTGGTGAAATCTTGAGCATCCACAGATGGAATGTCTACATGCTCTGCTGATGACATTCCAGAAAAATCAGGCATTTCTTCATCCTGATAAGGGGCAGCATCCTCAGCAGTATTCTGAGGAACATTTGCTGAAACAGTAGGTCCAACAGCATCTTCTGGAGCATGTGCAGCAACACCTTCAGAAACAGGTGCAGCAACACCTTCAGGAACAAAATGTTGAGAGGCTGCTGTTGCCATGCTGGGCTGTGACGTCTCCCCCTGCTTCATCATCAGTTTCTTCATCTACCAGATGAAGACCTCTTCGTGGGTTTGACTAGACTGGAGTGCGACCGACTCTGCCGCTTCTTCTTCCACCTCTGCCGACTCTGCTGGGAGAATGTCTTCCTATCCCCTCCGGCGTTGTGATCCAGTAGCATTCAGATCTGGGAAGGGATTCATGCACTTAGACTGGCAAGTAGGAAGTCTTCCTAGAGTGGAAGAGGGACCCAGGTTCTGAAAAAACGTCTCGGTCAATCGGATTCAGCTCGTTGCCAGGCCCAATGAAGCTGGTCGGCATGGCTTCAAGGTTGACAGGATGAACGATGATGGCTAGATTAGGGTCTGCTGGTTCAGGTGCTGCAGCATCCTTGTTCACATCATCAACGGCTGGAAAAGGATTTCTAGGAGGAGATGCCA
>NW_012194805.1:375803-481955 GCF_000504015.1 Erythranthe guttata | reverse complement strand
GTGATTAAGGAGAATAAAAGGTCTATGTGGCAGTTTAAAACGAAACGTGACACATGGCATAATAAGGAGTGGACTTAGTGGAAGATTAAAGACTTACCCATGTACCCATGACCCATATAAATAGGGATAATTCATGAAATATTCCCAAAAATAGAAATCATGAAATATTCACCAAAATAGGAAAACACATTTATTAATGATTAATAGTGAGAGAAAAAATTTGCTGACAGGCATAGATATTATATATGGAAAAATTTTTTTTTTTTTTTTTTTATTTTTTTTTTTTTTTTATTAGTATTATTTTTTTTTTTTTTTTTTTTTTGATAATATATATATAAACTCTTATTTTCAAGTCAAACAATTCACATGGAACATGATCAAGTGTTCAGTTTGAAGGTTCCTCAGTTACTAAGATATGACTATCAAAATAGAGGAGTTTGACTTATGTGAGTGTAATTATTGTCTAAATGTTTACATGAAGCATGATCACGTTTCAAGGTGAAAGACTTCCAGTTACTGATTTAGACAATAATCCATCACAGTGAAGTCATTATTTAATGAAGCTAATGCTTCAGTAAATTGTGTTGCAGCTTAAGATATTTGATGAGGTGCTGCAACACATTTCAGGACATGTTTATTGAGTACACATCCCGAGAGATTTTCTGAGTTTTGAAAACCTCTCATAATCTAATGCCTTTGTAAAGATGTCAGCCAGCTGATCTTCTGTAGGAATGTACTTTAAGCACACTATATTTTTCTCAACTATATCACGAATAAAATGATGTTTAATATCTATGTGTTTAGTTCGTGAGTGTTGAACAGGATTTTTTGAAATGTCAATAGCACTTGAATTATCACAATATATGGTCAGGGTATCACTGGTTGACCCATAATCTTCCAACATTTGTTTCATCCAAATTAGTTGACCACAACACCCTCCAGCAGCTACATATTCTGATTCAGCTGTTGAAAGAGATACACAATTTTGCTTTCTACTAAACCAAGAAACCAAATTATTCCCCAAAAAGAAACATGCACCTGATGTGCTTTTTCTGTCACTAATATCCCCAGCCCAATCAGAATCACTAAAACCTATCAAATTTGAATTAGTGTCTTTGAAAAACTGAATCCCTAAGTCTACTGTACCTGCAACATACCTAATAATCCTCTTCACAGCTTTAAGATGAGTGACTTTGGGATTAGCTTGATACCTGGCACACACACAAACACTAAACATAATGTCAGGCCTGCTTGCTGTTAGATACAGAAGGCTTCCAATCATGCTTCTGTAGAGAGTGCTGTCGACATCTTCTGCAACATCATCCTTAGACAGTTTTTGGCTGGAACCCATTGGAGTTTTCATGTGCTTGGCTGATTCCAACTCAAACCTTTTGACCAGATTGAGGGCATACTTCTTCTGATTCACAAACATTCCTTCACCTGTCTGTTTGATTTGGAGTCCTAAGAAGTAATTCAACTCCCCTACCATACTCATTTCAAAAGTGTGAGACATTGAATCTACAAAAGACTGCAAAAGGTTAGCACAAGTAGAGCCAAAAACAATGTCATCAACATATATCTGAACAATAATGATATGATTATTAGTTCTTCTAACAAATAGGGTTCTGTCTGCCTCCCCTCTATTGAACTGTATTTCAAGTAAGAAGTCAGTGAGTCTTTGATACCACGCTCTAGGAGCTTGTTTAAGACCATACAGTGCCTTCTTAAGCTTGAAAACATGATTAGGCTTGGCAGAATCTTCAAAACCTCTTTGGACTGTTCAACATATGCTTCCTCAGTTAAAACTCCATTCGGAAATGCACTTTTGATATCCATCCGATACAGTTTGATTTTAAGACAGCAGGCTATACCTAGAAGTAATCAAATAGATTCCATTCTAGCTACAGGAGCAAAAGTCTCATCAAAGTCTATACCCTCATTTGAGTATATCCTTGTGCTACTAACCTAGCCTTATTTCTAACAACTGTACCTTTTTCATCAGTTTTGTTTTTGAAGATCCACTTAGTCCCTATCACATTTACATGGCTTGGTCTGGGAACTAAGTACCAAACATCCTTTCTGATGAATTGATTCAACTCTTCATGCATTGCATTTACCCAGAATTCATCCTTCAGAGCTTCTGCAATATTTCTTGGTTCCACTAAAGACACAAAACAAGTGGTTCCAGTTAGTGCACATTCAGAAGATAAATTAGCAATTCTTACCATATCTCTGTAGTTCACTCTCTCTTTTCTTCTGGTTCTTATTCCACCAAAGATATCTCCCACAACTTGAGTCGAGGGGTGATTTTTCTGGATTCTACTTGATGGTTCCTTTCTGCAGACATCATGAGTTGGCTGCAATTCAGCTTCTGTGCTCTCTGTATGAAGTATTGAGTCAGATGTGGTAACACTTGGCTCAACACCCTCTTCTCTTGATACTAGACTGTTTATATCTGGAGCATCTATGGCAGTAGTGTCTCCTCCGGTTGTTTCTCCTTCAGCAATCAGGTCATCAACTTCATCTTCAGCTGTTTTACTGCGGAGATCAGCAAAATCATCAAATACCACATTTACAGATTCAATAATGGTTCGAGTTCTTAAGTTATATACTCTATACGCATGATTGTTATTAGAGTATCCCACAAATAAACTCAAATCACTTTTTGAATCAAATTTAGATAGATGATCTCTATTATTTAGGACATAGCAAACACATCCAAACACATGCATGTATTCTAGATCTGATTTTTCTCTTAAAAAATACACCCAAGTATATCTCAAAAAATCATCAACACACACAAATGCAAATTTCTTACCACCTAGGCTTTCTACCTCTATAGGACCCATAAGATCCATATGTACAAGTTCAAAACAAATGGTGGTACCAACGCGTTGTAACACTTTGTATGACACTCTAGTTTGCTTTCCCTTCTGGCACATTCCGTATATAGGAATGTCCTTGACCTTGAGATCTGGAATTCCTCTTATGGCATTGTACTTGTTGAGCAGCTTCAGATTTTTCAAGTTTGTGTGCCCTAGATTCTGGTGCCACAGCTCTACTTCACTTACTCTTGAGCTCTTGCATGAGATGGTGTCACCTGTTTGATAACAATTATCCATTGATCTGGAACCTGTAAGTACACAATGATTTTGATTATCAAACACAGAACAACAGTATTTATCAAATTCTACACGTAGATCATCATCACACAATTGACTGATACTGATGAGGTTTGACCCCAATCCTTCAACATGTAGGACATTTGAAAGTTTTAGAAGTCCCTCAATACTGAGTGTTCCACGCCCAATCACTTTGCCTTTAGCTCCTCCTCCATAGGTTACACGTCCTCCATTTAGTGTATGGTAGTTTGATAAAAATTCTTTAGTTCCAGTCATGTGCCTAGAGCATCCACTATCAAAGTACCATGAACCTGAAATGTTAGCATTTAAAGAAGTGTATACTGATTTGCACATAAGTTTACCTTTGGGAGTCCATATTCTACACTCCTTTTTGGTAAATTCTACCTTTTTCTTGGAGGTGTTCCCTGGAGTGTTGTGACTCATTATGTACAACATTTTGTCACTGCTGAGTTTTTCACAAAATGGACGAATGTGTCCTGGTGAGAAACAGTAATGACAAACATAACCTCTTATTCTGGAATCTGGAGTGGTGACTGTGGACTTCCTGCAATCCTTTCTGTTTGCACCCTTTTCTTTTACAAAGACAATTTCTTTCTTCTTAACTGGCTTCATTTGCTTTTTGAACCCTAGCCCTTCATGTTTGTAGTGCTTTTCCATTGACACAATCTCTTCGAGTTTAGTTGTGCCAGTGTTCATCCTCTTGATTGCTAGGGTTGCCTTTTTGAGTTCATCTTTCACCTTTGCCAGTTCAAGATCCTTCTTGGTGATTCCAACCTCCAAATGTGTGATTGTTTCTTTAAGGGAAGAATTTTCCTTGTTGGCTGCATCTAGAGCTTGAGTCTTCTTCTCCAAGTTGCTGATCAGCTTCTTACACATTTCTTCATCATCACTAACTGCTTCATTACTGGATTCTGCTGCATTCAAAGAAATAGAGTTTAAACATGTATAATGATCAGTATTTAACTCAGAAATTTCAGTTACTGAAAGTGTTTCAGAAAGTGTTGCAGCATCCAGAGAAACTCCTTGTGATTCTGTTTCAGAAGCACTTCCAGTGATATATCTGACAGAGAGAGCTTGTTTAGTGGATTGCTGTTCCTCTGTCTGTTCTGGTTGCTCTTCCTCCTCATCACTGACAGCACAAATCAAACTCATTCCTCTTCTTCTCAAGGTATTTGCACACTCATTAGCATAATGTCCAAATCCTGAACAGGCCCTGCATTTAATATGATCCAAGTTAGGTGGTTCAGAATTTGAACGAATAAATGAAGAATTTTTTAAAGTGTTTTGAGAAGGTGTTTGAGAAAATGTTCTTTGTGAAGTAGATCTGTTCCGGGGCTGAGTTTGTCGATTTTGCGAAGAGCCATCTGGAAATAATTGTCTGGGCTTGATTCCACCTCGCAAGTATGCCCTATTGAATTTCTGAATTTGGAATGCAACATTGTTGAGACATTCCTCTGCATCATCATCATATTCCGGAGCAACATCTTCCTTCTCTAATTCTGCCTGGAGTGCATTTGAGATAGCCTTTCCTTTCTCCTTTCTTTGATCTTCGAAGTTCATCTCTCTGGACTTGAGACTTCCAATTAATTCGTCCAGCCGTAGAGATGATGTATCTTTAGCCTCCTCAATAGCAGTAACCGTCATGCTGAACCTTCCTGGAAGAGTTCTCAATACCTTATTCACTAGTGTCTCGTTGCTCAAAGGACCACCTAAGGATTGAAATTCATTAGCCAAATCAATCAACTTCTCATTGTACTGAGAAATTGTTTCAGTTTCCTCCATTCTCAGTCTCTCAAATTTGGAAGAGAGTAATCTGAGCTTGGTTCTTCTGACACTATCTGATCCCTCACAATGTAGCTGAAGAACTTCCCATGCATCCTTCGCAGAAGTGCACACTGAAATCAATTTAAACATTGTTAAATCTACTGAATTAAAGATTGCATTTAATGCCTTTGAGTTTTGATTGGCATTTGCTAGATCATCTGATGTCCACCGTAATTCTGGTGTTGAAGATACATCTCCATCCGCATCTGTTGTAGTTGGTGGCTTCCATCCAGTAAGAATAGATCTTCAGGCTCTCTCATCAATGGCTTTGATGTACGCCCTCATCTTGACTTTCCAGTAGGTGTAGTTTGTGCCATCAAGTACAGGAGGTCGCATAGAAGCAGTCATCCGAGTATCCATCACGAATTCGTTTCTGTAAAGAAAATAGGAACAAACACTTAGTATACGTCAAGTGTTGGCTCTGATACCAATTGAAAGAATTTATGGTCCCGAATTCGTTTAATACAGAGGTGTTATCTTAAGTGTTATGACACTTGAACAAACATGCAGCGGAAATATAAAGATAAAAGAACAGTGCTCAGAATTAAAAATGTTCACAAGTAAAGACTTGTGAACTTGCCCTTTACAGGACGAAAAATATATTAAAAACAGTATTCCAAGAATACAAACAGAAGAGGTGCGAAAACTTCTTCCTTATGAATGAATCTTTTTCAAGATCATTCTTACAATCAAATCTAGATACTAAAAGAAAAATATTAAAAATTCTAGATTTCAAAGATGTACTCGTGAGGAGTACGTAAAGAACTTATGAATGAATCACTATCTTGATCATTCTTACAACCAAGTCTAGAAACATATATACTAAACAATCTAGACTACAAAGAATGTACTTATGAGAAGTACGTAAAGAATGTACTCATAAGGAGTACGTAAAGAATGTACTCACGAAGAGTACGTAAAGAATGTACTCATGAAGAGTACAAACAACCGATTCTAAAACCTAACTAAAACACTCGTGTATTCTCTTCAGCCCTCGGTTTTTATTTCGTAGAATCGATCATCTTCCTTGAGTATTGAAGTCGGTATTTATAGGCATTCCAAGCATCCACTCCTCAGCCCATGATCTGCAAGAAAAACCAACTACAAGAGCACTCAAGAACATGGGTTAGTGGGTTAGTGGGTTAGTTTAAGGAGTTAGAATAATATTCACAATTAAACCCACTTAAGCACTACTTAGCCCACTAAGCACTATACTTAACCCACTAAGCACTACTTATTCCATAACTAAAATTTAGTTTTAAAAAATAAGAAAGTTAAAAACACAACGTGGAGATAATCCACGCTCACGTGTTTCAGAGGGGATCCGGACCATTTTAAAACTTTAATTTGTTCTCTCTCTCTCTCTCTCTCTCTCTCTCTCTCTCTCTCTCTCTCTCTCTCTCTCTCTCTCTCCATATCTCTTTTGTCAACAGCTGTTCTCAAACAATGGATGCCATGCCAAAACGTAAGCTAGCACAACAACTCATTATGCAGTGTACACCTCCTATATATATTAAGACAACTTCTTCTTGGGGTTATCTGAATATTGATCCTTACATGTGAACCTCAATAACCTTCTCAAACTAAAACCAACCGAACGAACCAACGAACCAATCTCTTTATTATAAATAGCTCTAACTAGCATCCACAATCTCTATAAACCTACCTCCAAAGATGAAGCTCATCTCTATATTGTTCATAGCAATTTTGTTCATACAGGTATATTTGGTTTGGAAATACTCCGCAGCTTTACTTGGCCCTGAATCGTAAACGTTTGCGTTGTGATTATTACAGGCTTTTGTGGCGGTAGAGGTATCATCAGTACTCAGTGATGCCGACAATTCTCTTTCCCAGGTAGTACATCATTTCTTATTTAACAAAATCTTCAAATTCCACATGCCTCTATATAATCTCCTTCTTTCTTGTCTAAGTGAGATTTAATTTCTTTCTGCTCCAGGAGGATGCAGGGGATAACTATGGAGGTCTTCTCAAGAAACACCACCCTCTAAAAATCAGTAACTAATTTTATTTTCATTTCTTCCATTTATTGTCTCAAGGGAAGGGTCACACCCTGAATATTAACATACACAAAACTTGAACAACAGATTGCAGTTACGCTTGCTCAAGAAGATGCAGCAAGTCATCAAGAAAGAATCTGTGCCATCGAGCATGCAAGAGCTGCTGTGCAAGGTGCCATTGTGTTCCTCCAGGAACTTATGGCAACAAAGACCTCTGCCCTTGCTATGCCAAGCTAACAACACATGGAAATAGGCCCAAGTGTCCTTGATTACTATGTGTGTGGTTGAGTGAGAAACAGGGTTTCTTTTTCTTCTTCTTTTTTATGCGTAAAATAAGTCATGTTTGGATTTTGATAATAAATGAATGATACATCATTGTGAAGTATCCTTATGTAGTGCTGCAATTTTGCGGTAAGGTGAATAAAAGTTTTTGAACCTTTCAGTTCCATCCAAGTGCAGATATGCTAATGGCAATTTTTGAACTTCAAGATTCTTGATTTCAGTAACCATCAATCACAAAATCAACAAGAAACAGGGATGCTAATCCTGCTAAAAATAAGTGGAGATGCAAGAGAGTATAGAAATATCTCTACAGTGTTTATATAGATTCTCGATTCTGCAATACACAAATCAGATAATCTGAATTGATGATGATGATGATGATTAATCAGTGTAAAATTATTATAAAAATCTTGTATCAAGTATACACAATATGCCTCACATTGAACCTGATTCATACAAGTACAGATATATGATACGCAATATCAAAAGAGAAACTGCGTACTAACTTGATCAATAATTCATATACACATGCAACAGGAATCTACAAATGAACGAATCAAGAACCTGAGTTAAAATCTCACCCAGCACCGAGTGCACTGTGCCTTGCAATCTCCCTTGCAATCAATATTGAAACCCAATACTTTAGGATTGCGAAGGAGGAGGTTTCTCAGTGTTTTCCCTTTGATGCCCCATTCTTTTTCAAGAATCTGCACATTTACTTTCACCTCGTTTTCCAGGCTGCATCCAAGTACCTCGGGAAATTTCTTCAGAAGTTTGGCCAGATCATCATCATCGAGGCCTAAGTCTTTTAGATAACTTAATATCTCATTTACTACCTCAAATTTGGGCACTTCCTTTTTCCGATCTTCCCCCCAATAAGGAGAACGAATTTGACCAAATGCCTTGCCTAGAATTTTGTCTTCTTCCTCGATGGCAAAACCGTACGAAGACAAAGCTTGTCTACACGATTCCCATATTTGCTTATCTTCATCACTAAGAATTGAATCCTGGATTCGAGCAGTAGAATTCAACCCCCAATTCTTAGATGTGGAAGTGGTTATCCGATGTAGTCTGAGGGCATTTGGCTGAGTATAAATTCCAAGATTTACATTGATGGGCAGTTTGCTGGTTGATAAGGATACAGAATCAGGCTGCAAGAGAAAGCCAATAAACAGCATTTATTAGCACCACATATTTGTTTCTTAGCTTATCCAAATTGTCCCAACACAAATCATTTCTCAAGAAATGAATGTTCACTTTAACTGCCAACTATTATTATTAATTTTGAGTATAGAGTTCAAATATCCAGCTCTAATTTGTTCTCGAATATATGTCTGTGAAGAACTAACACGAAACACAATATTTTTAAACTTGTATGCTTTTCACCATAAAAGTAGGGCACGCAAACAAGATTAAGAGAAAACAGAAAATTAGTAAATTAGTAAAGAGGAAAAGAAAGAAACACTTACATAAGAAGAGAACCGCACTGTTGAATCAAATGTCAGCAGCGGAGAAGCCAAAGATTTTCCAGGCATCCCTCACCTTAATAAATAAAAATAAAAATATCTGCGACAAAGACAACTGACGGGGAAATTGTTACGAGGGATTCAGTGTCCTGAAAATGGATTGGGGATGGGGTTATTGACTTGATTTGTGCTGCTGTGCTTGTGAGGAAGAAGAAGAAGAAAAGATGGAATCTTGTTCTAGTGCTACGCACACCCACTACACCCGCTGAGCTGTCATCTCCCATTCGATATAGTCCAACCATTATTCTAAACCCACTTTTCATCAGTTACCAATCTTTTTCAGTGCCAGTCTAACATTTCAATTTTGGTAAATTAAATATTTCTTATTTTAATTTTGTGATTTATTAAGTCTCGAACGTTATGAATTTTTCTTTTTTGTTCAATTAAACTACAAAAAATCAACATATATTAATAAAATATATTTTATAAGATTAACAAATTTGAAGCAAAACATTGAACAATTTTCAAAGGGTATTTTCGCCATTAGACTCCACAGTACAACATCGCCTTCGCGTATCAGTTGTGGTGCGCGGCGGTTCTCGGCTCTTCCACCACCGGAGATCATCGAAGGCTACGCCACCTTACTGTATCCGCTTTCTTCTATATATGTTACGTTGTTTTGCAGAGTAGAGGTATGCAATAATTCAAATAATAAGAAACTTTGTACATTTAATTTGCAGTAAAGCCCATTCTTTTAAGAGTTCGTCTGGCCGTGTTTATTCATCATAGGAACTTTTAATCAATTGATTATATTGTTTTTAATGAAAATTGGGATTCATCTCCAACTGAGTCAAATATAAAAATTCTCTCGATATTTTTGTGACCAGTGGAAATAGTTAATTACTTTTTTGGGAACTAATATATAAATCTTTTTTTGTTTGTTTTTGGTGGTTTACTTTATTTTATATGATCATTGCATGACCTGCTCTCATTACTTATCCGAAGGTAATTAACATGCATACATACATATATAAAATAACATGCATGAGTACACACACATCGATCTTCATTAATTCCTTTCCAGTAATGTATCAAACCAAACAGAAAAGGAGTATACTTTAATTTGTTGATTAACAACTCGAAAAAGGAAAAAAAAATGAAAAAAAAAAATGTATAGTCGTTATCCAGTTGCCCTACTGAAATGTAAAAGAATTGGATTTAGACTGTAATTAATTCTCTATTGCAAAATAAACAAAGCGAAGATGAATAAAGTTACCATGCAGCACACTTCTTGACAGAAGGAAGAGAATGATGTATGGCAAAACCCTTCTTCAACACTCTGATGAACACCGGAATGCTCGATTTCATGTCCCCTCTACTACTTTTAGCTGCAGGCAACTTGTTGAATACATTATTCATACAGCAAATATGAACTTCTTTTCCAGGCGACGACGAATTACTCGATTTTTCTGTGCAGGTTTCCCCAGTACATGAACTTGAAGAAGAATCTTCATTCAACCCCTCCCACAACATGTCCATTTTATCCTCTTGTCCATAATCATCATCACTTATGCTGAATTCATCTTCTTCTTCTGCTTGTTCATTTTTCTTACAAGTTTTCGAATTCCCAAGCCGCCAAAGAGGCGGCGACTCTATGAAACACGGTAGAGTAGTTGCAGGGAAGCTGAATTCTTCTTCTGAATTTGATGCCATTATATTAATTTTATTGTTTCTAGAATATATATAGCTAGAGGTTTTGAGGGAGGGGGGGTAGCTAGAGAGAGATATATGGTGGTTGGGGGTGGAAGGTATATATGGTTGTTGATTATTTATATGTTTAAATTGTTGGTACTTCAACGGCTACAATCCAATCCAATCCAATGCAACAAATTAAACATAAATATATCGTTTGTGCCATGGATACCACGGAATTTAATTGGATCTCTTAAAACCCAACTTGCACACTGCTATTTGCCAAATGCTATCTATTATTAAACATGAAACAAACAAATATCAAAATAAATATATATAATTTTAAACCGAACTCAAAAATGAGAAAATAAATACTCAATACTAGTGTATATTGTTAATCAATAATGCCCTTTATGACCGTTTTAGCTTCCGCCTCTTTAATTTGTAGCCTCCCATAAAAATGTATCACAAGAGTGCCGTTACAATTAAATTCACTAGTAAGCATTTAATAAATCAACAAATTCGAAATGAAAATATAAATGAAAGGGTAGGTGTGACATTTCCACTTCTCATTCATTCCTAGTATTCAAGGCCCAAGCGCTGCGCGAATATACATTAAATGCCTCTCAAGTAGGTTAAGAAAAACAATAACGAAAAGTAAATTGGTGTTATATCATATATATATGAATGAATAATTAGTAGGAAATTTGCGTGTGGAATAAGGCGAATAAAGAAAAAAGTGGTCAGGTCAGGCCACGTTAAATTGACTCACTAACAATGACTTCAATTTCTTCTCCAAAACAAATAAATAAATAAATAAATAACAACTTCAATTTCTTTTTCCTGGTTGACTTTAAGTCTTGCTCAGTAAATTATACAAAATAATTACTTTAATGGGTATCAACATACATAAGTGTTGGCTGGTTGATATCATAGTACTGTAGTAGTAATAAACTAATTAAACTTGTTATTACACGGTCAAATGTAAACCGGCCGAAGACCTGTGACAGCAGTATTCGGACACTGTTTTTATTCTTTTGTCAGTCAACAAGAATATTATTTTTTTCACTTAAATAATAATAAATAATTGAAACTCTAAACAAAACACACCATTTTCTAAGTGGGGCCCATCTTTGTTTATGCACACCAAAGTCCAGTCAACTCCCCCTTTTTTCCACATTTCTCTATCTTCCTCAATTAGTTCTTCTTACATGCATCACAAAACATACATACCAGACTTCTTCATACTTCATCTTCTTCCCCCACATAATAATAATAATCACAGTTTCTTGGGCTTTGTTTTTTTTATTTTTTTTCTAGATATTGAAAAAAAAAATGAAGAGGTTTGCTTATATGTATACTGCAGCTCTGAAACTGTTTGTGTTCTTGCTCCACCTACACGTGGCGTTTTCCCAATTACCTTCCGATCAGGTTAGCGCCATTACCAGAGTTTACGAAATCTTACAGAACAACACCGGTCCTTCCTTCGTCTGGAAAACTGTCGGAAAAGACACAAATCCATGTTCTTGGAGGGGTGTTTTCTGCACCCCTAATAATTCCTCCATCAACAAACTTTCTTTCAATTCTTTTTCAATATCCACCTCTGAATTTCTCCCTCTTATATGCACCCTTCCTTCTCTGGAATCTCTTGACGTGTCAAATAATCAGCTTACCTCAATCCCACAAGACCTCTACACCACTGGCTGTCGGCAAATCAGAGCCTTCAATTTCAGTAGGAACAAGTTCTCTGGTTCTTTCCCTACCCTCAACGGTTTCACTGTGTTGGAACATTTGGATTTCTCTCGCAACTCATTCACCGGTGACATCGGTTTACAGCTGGATGTGTTGGATTCACTCAAGAGTCTTAACCTCAGCCGCAACTCCTTCACCGGATCAGTCCCGATTAACCTCGGACAAATGAATGCTTTGGAGGAGCTTCAGCTTTCTTTCAATCAATTCTTAGGTGAAATCCCTGTCCAAATCACCAAATACACAAACCTGAGTTTGATTGATCTCAGTGTCAACATACTCTCCGGACAAATTCCAGAGGTTTTAGGAGAAGAACTAACCAAGTTGGAAACCTTTGTACTGTCTGTAAACAATCTCAGCGGTGGCATTCCCGCATCCCTCTCGAATATCACAACACTCTCGAGATTTGCAGCTAATCAAAACCGTTTTAATGGGACTATCCCATCTGGGCTTACTTCTTACCTCGGTGTTTTAGACCTCAGTTTTAACGAGCTGACAGGGAAAATCCCGTCCGATCTTCTATCGGGGCCCAATTTGAAGTCCCTCGACTTGTCGTCCAACCAACTCGAGGGGCCGATACCCCCGAACATTTCGACCAGGTTGTTCCGTTTGAGATTAGGAAGCAATGCTCTCAATGGGGTACTTCCTTCAACCTCACTGGGGAAACTTGTGGAGTTGGTGTACTTGGAATTGAATGAGAACAACTTGAGTGGAGAAATACCCTTTGAGTTGGGTATGTGCAGAAAGCTGGCTCTCTTGAATTTAGGACATAATAGATTGACCGGCCAATTGCCTTCGGTGTTGGGTGATCTAACGAGTCTTCAAGTCTTGAATCTTCAGTCGAACGGGTTTATTGGGGAAATCCCGTCACGGATCACGCTGTTGAATAGACTGCAGAAGCTGAATATAAGCTGGAACTCGTTGAACGGATCGATTCCTTTGTCGATTTCGAGTTTGACGAATCTTATGAATTTGGATTTGCGAGGTAATAATCTGAGCGGTCGTATACCAGATTCCATTGGAAGCTTATCTTCTCTAATAGAGCTGCAGCTGGGGAAGAACCAGCTTATTGGACAAATTCCAGCTATGCCAACTAAACTGCAAATCGCTTTGAATCTCAGCTACAATTTCTTAGATGGTCCTATCCCAGCTATTCTATCAAGATTGATCGCACTGGAAGTTTTGGATCTTTCGAACAACAGATTTTCAGGCAATATACCGGAGTTCTTGCCTAGGTTAGCCAGCTTAACCGAAGTGGTACTATCGAACAATGAACTCTCTGGAGTTGTTCCGACTTTTCCAGGTTATGTCTTACTCGATACAAAAGGAAACAAGGGATTGATTTATTCTACGAAAGAAAATCCTAGTACGCCTGCAGCGGTAAGAAAGAGGAAATCACTTGCTTCAGACATCATAATTGCAGCTGCAAGTGCTTGCTTTGCTGTGGGCTTACTTATAATGATAGTTATGTTCTTTTCGAGAAGATACTATAACAGGATCAACGCCGAGCATCTTCACAACCCTGGAGGGCAAGCTTCTCCACTTGAGGTCATCCATGGTAATCTGCTGACCCCAAACAGCATCCACATGGCGAATATTGATTTCAAGAAAGCAATGGAGGCGGCGGCAGACCCCACAAACATCACATCCAAGACAAGATTCTCGACGTACTACAAAGCTGTCATGCCATCTGGCGCCACTTACTTCATCAAGAAGCTTAACTGGAGCGACAAGATATTCCAATTGGGAAGCCACGAAAGGTTCGAGGAGGAGCTAGAAGTTCTTGGGAAGCTGTCTAATTCAAATGTCATGATCCCACTTGCTTATGTTTTGACAGTTGACAGTGCCTATCTATTCTACAATTATGCCCACAAGGGTACTCTTTCGGACGTTCTTCACCGTCGAATGGGCAATAATAATAGTAATAATAATACATTGGATTGGGCAAGCCGTTACAGCATTGCTATCGGAGTATCACAGGGTTTGGCTTTTCTTCACGAATGCAACTCCGGTCCGATTCTTCTCTTCGATCTTTCCAGCACAACCATCTTGCTGAAGTCCCTTAATGAGCCTCAGGTGGGAGATATCGAGCTTTGCAAAGTGATTGATCCTTCGAAGAGCACATGCAGTCTTTCTACTGTTGCTGGTTCTGTAGGTTATGTCCCTCCAGGTAATTGCAAAATAATCATTAGTATTTTATTTTCTGAGCACTAACCAAAATTATTAGTAATAATTATTCGGACACGTTGGATTTGCAGAGTATGCTTACACAATGAGGGTGACAGCAGCAGGAAACGTGTACAGCTTTGGTGTGGTTCTTCTAGAACTTTTGACTGGTAAGCCAGCTGTCAGTGGAGGAACTGAACTAGCGAAATGGGTATTGAGCAACTCAGGTCAGCAGAACAAATGGGATCATATTCTTGATTTCCGTGTGAGCAAGACGACAGTTGCTGTAAGAAGCCAGATGGTGGCAGTTCTTAAGGTAGGCATAGCTTGTGTTAGTATATCCCCGGAGAAGAGGCCGAAGATGAAAAGTGTGCTGCGAATGCTGCTAAATGCTAGGTGACTCGATTGGCATATGTGACATCGTAGATATGTAGGTATATGAAAGATATGAAGCTAGTAGCTTCTCTGTTCTTGTAATGTAATATGGATTTTCAGCCTCGAAGTCAGTTTTGTAATAGACGGACGCCAAGAAAAGAAAGAAAATAAAAATGTATGTGGGAAAATGATCTACAAACAAATAAGCCACTGGTTGGTGTAATATTCTTCATATATGCATGTGTTTTTAGGAATTAAAAAAAGTGTTTGATGAAATGCAGCTGAGGTTTTTGTGTCTGTTGTGGTGTTGGTTAGGAATTCTCGGATGCATCGAAAAAAAATTAAATGATAAATCAAATTGTGAGTAATGATATACTAGTGTGTGTTTAAATACCAAGTGAATTTGCAATATGTAGGTAGGTAGGTATTCCTTTGGTTTGAAATTAATTTAAAAAAAAAAAAAAAAGTGGTGGTGGTTTCTCCCAACTTGACCAAGATGAATAGGAAGTGCAAGCAAGCAAGAAAGATAAATGAAAATGTGAGGAGAGAATGAATACCTACCTACCTACCTGGTTTCAAGAATTAAATAATTTGTTCTTGGTGCTATCTGTGTCCTCAACAAATTCTGGCAATTATGCCTGCCAGAAATTGAATTGCGATAAATAAAAAGAATCTGGATTTTGTACAAAGATTTAGTTCAAAAAAATACTGGGCCTAATTAGCTTGGTCCAATTACATTAGATAGACGGGCTGAAAAGACCTTTTTAACCTAGTTTTGTTTTTTCAGTATAGTGGGCCTGCTTACAAAGTACATAATTAGTGAGTGTGCTTATCCTAAGATCTAATGGTTGGATAACTATATCATAAACTGGAAAAAAAGAATAAACAAATGTGGATGCATTGAACAATTAACATACCACCACCCCTCCCCAGTTGCTTCTCATCAACCCATTGTTAATTGTTTTGTTCTCATCAATATTTATTCTACTTTATTAATTATTATTATATTTGTTTTATTTTAATGAGTCAATGAAATAAATAAATGGACAAAAGTGTCTTCTTCTTTCATTGGAACTGCAACATTGAATTGAATTGAATTGGTGAATTAGCATAGCATCCTGCCCTCTTTTTAATCCGGTTAGTTCCTCTCCATTCTTACTATTTCCAATTGCTCTTTTGTCATCACTCTTTCAACACTCTCTCTTGTATCTGCTTCCCATGATTTGCTCATTGTAGCTGTTGCATGATCTTAGCAACAAAAAATTCATATATATATTTTTTACAAAAATGTATTGCAGATTCAATATCACTGTGTTTTGTGCTTGTGAAAATGGAGGGCTGTGATTCTCCCACCGAGCCTCGACAAACTCAATCTTTCACAGCGACACAATTGGGAAGATCAAAATCCCGTTGCTTATGATCATGTTACTAATAAAACACAGATGATTGATCATAATCAGATTCGTGATTCAACTACAGCTCAAGATTGGGATCCAAAACTAATGCTACACAATCTCTCATTCCTTGAGAAAAAGATTCATCACCTTCAGCATTTACTTCATTCAGTCGTTGCCCAAATTACGGGTCATTCAGACAATCTTTTAGTCCAGCAACAGCAGCTTATCACCGCTGATTTCACTTCGATCATAGTTCAGTTAATATCAACAAGCACACTACACTCCTCTCCGATATTCCCATCACTCATGATTTGGAGCAATCTAAAAGAGTCACAAATCTGTCTAACGAGGCTGGTCTTTTGGACAATTATGGGACCGAACAAATCTGCACCGTTGAGGATCACGATATGAAAAGCGACGATGATGGTGATGTAGGAGAGAATCTACTCCCAGGCTCGTATGAAATCCTACAGCTCGAGAAGGAGGCTATATGTGGGAAAGGTTTCAAGAGAGACGCGAATCTGAGGATGCACATGAGAGGCCATGGTGACGAGTACAAAACAGCAGCTGCACTCGCAAAGCCCAGTAAGGAATATACCTCGGATCCCGTTATTGTAAAACGGTACTCGTGCCCTTATATTGGCTGCAAAAGAAACAAGGATCATAAAAAGTTTCTGTCTCTTAAGAGTATCTTGTGTGTGAAGAACCATTACAAGAGGACACACTGTGACAAGATCTACACATACGAAGATATTTTCGGTGGTTGCGGATCTGAAAACCCACGAGAAGCATTGTGGCCAAGACAAATGGCTTTGCTCGTGTGGCACGACTTTCTCGAGGAAAGATAAACTTTTTGGCCACATCACGCTTTTCCAAGGCCACACTCCGGCTATTCCTGTGGGTGAAGCAACTACTAGTAAAGTTGAACAATTAGAATTCGATTATGAGCAGAGTGTTGCGAGCAGAAACGAGTTTCAAAATGTGAAAGGGTCTGGAGAGGATGATGCAATGAACTATTTTTCGCCGCCTTTAAGTTTCGGCATTAGTAGTAGTAGTAGTATTGGTGGATTTCATGAATTTCCGCGAAATTCGTTCGATTCAAACTCGTTTATGATCTCTGGATCGTGTGATTACTTTCCAAAGTATGGCAGTTACAATGGCACAAATAATGTGGAGTAGAGGCAATTCAATATATTTGTTGGTAGAATCATTATTGTTTTTTTTTTGTTTTTTTTGAATAAAATGCATTATAGTTAGTTGGTAGGTTTATGTACTTGTTCTCGTTTGTTTTATTATTCAACCGATGTGGGACTACTTGTATTTCTTTCCCTCCTATCCTGTGGGATTTGGGCCTGAGCCACGTTTGGTTATTCAATATATTTGTTTATCCAGATGGGCTTATTGGGCCGAATAAACCTATATCATATCATAATTAAATCTATCTCTCTCTCTCTCTCTCTCTCTCTCATGCTTTGGGAATTAAAAATGAAAGAGTAAAGTATGCGTTTAATTATTGAAGCAAGTAATTAAACTTGATATTATTTAATGCCGTGCAAAAAGAAAATTACAAGCATACACTGAAAATAGGTCATTAGTCCCGAAACCCTACCTCACTTGGATGCATAACGCTAAACACCGGTGAAACCGATCTCTCTCCGCCATTGCAGACCGCCGCCGCTCCCAAGAAAGATTGTTTCAGTACAATATTTGTTAGGATCTCCTTCCTCTCCGTACACTGCCAGCGATCTGTTAGAACCAATTTCACATTCGTTTATCTGCCCTTTGAACGATTGAAGTCAGCGGTAAAATTTCTCAACCCAAATCATAATATGTTAGGATTTGCACTCTGGATATTTAGATGTTTTAACCGTTTACCCCTTCTATTGGGTATACCCTCTTCTTTATGTAAATCGACGTTAAATCTTTCTGTTTGCTGTCAGAAATTGGAAGAATGGTTACGAAATGTAATCCACTTTTTATTTTTATTTTTTACTTTTTGTTAGTTGATTTTTAGATTAATATTATCATGCATTTTAATATTAGATTAGGATTGATTATGCTCCGATGTGTTGTAAGTAATTGATCTGCCATATGATGTCTGGGAAATTGCGCAAGGGCTTTGAGTTTGTCCATTTGTATTTCTTCAAATGTGACAGTGAAATAATTACCATACCTATTCCTTCTGATGGCAGTATTAATAATGAATGATTCTTGTATTCGCCCGTTTTCACCTATGTAGTTGCGTTGCTTTTCTTGAATATTTTGAATGACATGTGTCTAGTGTTTTGCCTAATGGAAGTTGTTTTCTCTTCTTAAGAACTAAAATTATGTTTTCCTAATTAATTGTCCAAGGTACTAAAGTGAAATTGAAGTGAAAAATAGTCTTAATCGAGATCCAATGAAGCACATTGTAAAGATTATGGCTTTGCTGGTAGCCCTTTCAGCTATCTGGATTAGCCTATTACAGACATCAGTGCTTCCTGAAAGCTATACTTGGTTGGTGAGCTTCACATATATATACTATTTACTTCTTTACCCCCCGTTATATTTCTTTATTCTCATTTACCGACTACATTTTTATTCCAGCTACCTCTCTACTCCATTGTAACACTTGGATGCTACGGTTTATTAATGGTTGGAGTTGGCCTTATGCGGTTCCCAACTTGCCCTCAGGAGTCACTTCTATTACAAGAGGTATCTATCTTATTTACAAATCTGCAATATTTGGATATGATGCTTGCTATGATATGGAGTATTTCGTGCCCGCGTGTCGTAATCTGCTCGGATCAGTTGTTTATACTATCACCTTTGGTTTTGTCTTGTAGGATATTGTTGAAGCCAAGGGATTCCTTAAGGAAAAAGGGGTGGATGTTGGTTCAGATTGATCGATATTATCAGTTCATCTGATTTTAGGTCTGTTTCCATAGTTATTGCATTTTCGAATATGAAATGTGTCTCAGTTCTATGAAGAGAGTATAGATGAACAGTTTGAATAGAATAGGCACATCTTTGTGTCTCTGACTGAATTTGACACAGTTTACTCGAGCATTGTGAGTTTAATTCGTCGTCTTAAAGAGGAAAAGAGACTATGTATTGTTTATGATTGTTTCTTCGGAAATGACAATGACCATTCATTATACAAATTCAGGTAGCAACTATTTTGGAAATATTATCTCTCTTTAGATAGCAACTCTATATTAGTTCCTCAAACCAATGTTCTGGTAAATTTTGAGCTTCTAGTTTCTACTCTGCTCTGTTTAGCAATACTTACATACCAGCTTTACACTTGCTTGTGTATATATCTTGTCAATGTTGAATAAAGAACCTCTTCATCTAGAACAAGCTGCATGGACCAAACAGTTTCCACGTGTCTACCTGTCGTACAAGAAATGCTAAATGACAAAGAAGATAGAAGCTTCTATTCCATTTCCAACATTGAAACCTTCGTGATAGGACTTGGAACGTTGGCCATTTGACAAAGGAATATTTGTTTGGAAGAGGAGCGAGTAAAACGCAAAATTCTTTTAGCATTGTTGTTTCGGTTTCAAACCATTTGTCTTGGTCTAAAAATATAATATAGTATAAAAACAATTTGTATCATATTTCGAATTTCTTGATACTCTGTGTTCTTTGGTCATAGCGAAGGGGAATATTCAGTTCTCTTGCAACAAAGGAATCTCACCATACCTCGTTAGTTACTACATTTGGGTTTGTCTTGTGATAGCTACATCTCTCTCTATAGTTTGTTTCCCTTGTTCCCTTATTATTATTATTACTATTATTTTAATTTTTTTATTAATTTCTTCATTTTTTTATTACGACACAAACAAATGTCACAACACTCTCCAGATTCTCAACATTGAGATTTATGTGGATTCGTTCAAACACCATTTCCTATGCTTGAATATTATAATTCAAAAGCAGAGCAACATGTTAATTTTTTGGATTAATATATACAGTGGCGGATCCAGGATTTTTGCCAAGGGGGTTCGAAATTGTAGAATACAAAATTAAAATATCATTTTATAAAAATAGTGGACCAAAAATTTATAATTTACAAATTTTAGGTGAATTGTGTAAATATTTAAAGACCAAAAAGTTGAAAAATGTTAAGATTTCAAAAAAATTCCATTATTGTGAGGGTGGGTTTCGAACCCTTGACCTATTAATAAAATAAGAGATATCTTAACCACTTCAACCAACTACCTTTTCTGTTATTTTATGTATAATAGTAATATTTACTGATAATCAAGGGTGTGCAACTGCACACCCTAGACCATGGCTACATCCGCCACTGAATATATACCGACAAAATAGAAAGGATCCCCTTGCAAATCTCAGACTAAGCAACTGCTTAGAAATCAATGTTACTAAAACAATTATTTTAAGTCGAATAGAGACAACAATTTCTTACCACTTGTTTAAGATGCCCTCGTTGAATAAACCATCGTTTTTGCTTGTTCTCATTCTGCCGCCAAACACGAAACTTCTGTGATATTTCATCAGACCAAATGCCTCACGTTTTCTACAGTTGTTTAGTTCTGCTACACATCGAAACAAAAATTATCCAATAAACATAACTTTATTCTTTTGGAAAATTCTTAAGTTCGAACTGAGTTTTCAATAAGAATGTATAGCAGTATATATATATATATATCATAGTGAATATTATATACTCAGTATTTCGCGAATTAAAAAGGTTCCAAGCATCTAATTAGTTGCTTATTCACATATGATATTAAATGATCAATAATATATATATATATATATATATATATATATATATATATATATATATATATATATATATATATATATATATATATAACGGGTTTTACAGCAAATATGATCAATATTCTTGATGAGTCACGGAGAGTACATCAAGAACTCATTTTTGTTGTTCTTAACGATTCTTGCATAAGAGCCAAATCCCAATAGAAAACTGGTTTTTTTCACAAGAGAGAGAAAGTCAATGGAACTGGGACAATTGATTGGTGGAAAAGAAAGAATCTACAAGTTGAAGATTGAATTTGTGAATACGGACAAGTGAACGAAAACGTTATTAAAATGCTGAATTTTTCCAAGCTGTATTTTTGTCAGCAAATTACACATGGCATTTCTTGACCTCTCCGAACCTCCCAAAGATCCAAATATACCTTTTCATAGTATTCAAACACTGAACAGATTATTGACCTTCAACACTGTTGTCTAAGCAATAAAAAGATACCTTTTATTTCTTGTCTATACGAATATCGAATATCGAAGAACTCAAGATTTATTCCCTATGTAACAATCTTTGTCTCCATTCAACTTCACACATGAAAAACATTTTCTTTAAATACCACTATATTTCTCCATCTCTCTCTCTCTCCTCCAGTCTTTCATTTGACATTTTCTTCCTTTGCTCTTCTTTCTTTCGACCTTTCGTTACACATTTCTCGTTCTTCTCGCTCTGATTTCAATGTTTGGGATGGAGGTAATAAACGATGATGATTTCTTGAGCCTTAAGCTTGCCCTTGTCACAGATCCAACTTATCATGATAGAATGATAGAAACTAAGATAATCGAAACTCCGACAAACTCGGATTCAAGTGAAACCTGTGAAGAAGGCAAAATATTCTCCCTCTTCCAAACAAGGGAGCAAATGCTAAAGCAGCTCGATCACAAGACAGACACCGAAACTCTTGAAGAAGACGGAAAAGGGCTTCAACTAATCCATCTCCTCCTCATATCTGCCACATCAGTTGACGAAAACAACATCCCCTCAGCTATCGAAAACCTCTGCGAACTGTACCAGAATGTTTCCTTGTCAGGAGATTCTGTCCAAAGGGTTGCTGCCTATTTCGCTGACGGACTTATCGCAAGACTCCTCACAAGAAAATCTCCGTTCTACGATATGATAATGGAGCCCCCAACTCCCGAGGAACAGTTCTTGGCATTCACAGAACTCTACAAGGTTTCGCCATTCTATCAATTTGCTCATTTCACCGCAAACCAGTCTATTATCGAAGCCTTTGAGAGAGAGGCAAACACCAACAACAGGGCTTTGCATGTCATCGATTTCGACATATCTTACGGATTCCAGTGGCCTTCTCTCATGCAATCTCTATCAGAAAAGGCAACTGCAACAGATCGAATCTTGCTCAGAATCACAGGGTTCGCCTCGAGCTTGGAACAACTTCAAGAAACTGAATCAAGACTGGTGAGTTTTTCTAAAGGGTTTCGGAACTTAGTGTTTGAGTTTCAAGGCATTGTGAGAGGATCTAAGTTTGCGAGACCGAAGATAAGGAAGGGCGAAACGGTTGCAGCCAACTTAGTATTTCATCTGAATTCATTAAACAGTTACTCCAAGATTTCCGACACGCTAAAGTACATCTACTCGCTGAGACCTTCCGTTGTGGTACTTGTTGAACAAGAAGGAAGCAGAAAAACTCAGAATTTCTTATCGAGATTCATGGAGTCGTTGCATTACTTTGCAGCGATATTCGACTCGCTGGATGATTGCCTTCCACTCGATAGTGCTGAGAGGTTAAGTATCGAGAGGAATCATCTGGGGAAAGAGATTAAACATGTGATGAACTACGATAAAGACGGGGGGAAATGTCTGAGGTATGAGAGGATGGAGACATGGAAAGGGAGAATGGAGAATCACGGGTTTTTGGGAATTAGGCAAAGTTCGAATTCTGTAATGCAGGCAAAACTGCTGCTGAAAATAAGAAGCCATTGTTCACCTGTACATATTGATGGAGAAAATGGTGGTGGTTTTAGGGTGTTTGAAAGAGATGATGGGAGAGCTATTTCTCTGGGATGGCAGGACAGGTTTCTGTTAACTGCCTCTTCTTGGTGTTGTGAATAACTTGTAACTATGTAATAATGTATACATGCATCTCTTCGTTTGTTCGTTTTTTAATGAAACTTTGTTTTCGTATTAATTGTACTTTGTTAGGAACAAATATATATATATAGATTCTGAAAGTAACACTGTTGAGTAAGAAGTGAAGAAAAAATCATTGATTACTTGCCTAACTTAGTTGATCATATATATCATATGCCAAGGAGAAGGGGAAAGGTGGGGGGTAGTTGAAAATTGAAATCTTTAAAGGGGTATTTATGTAATTAGATAGTACAACAGTACTAAATCTTGAGCCCTAATTTCATAATAAGAATCGCGTGCGAGGCCTATTATTGTCTTTTCACTTAGACTCCCACTATGAAACGGCGTCGTTCGCTGAGACCTTTCTAGACCGATCTAAGAGAAACACGATCCAAGTTTTCTTTTTTGGGGGTGAAACTAATACAATTTTTGTTGTGAAGAAAATCTTGAGTAAGGGGTAAAAGATGGAGGAGCTGAAATCTGCTGTTAATGAACACATGGACCAAATGGCAGATCTGATGGAAAAGCTCACAGCGGAACTCCGCTCTGGACTCAAACCCGCCTATGAAAATTTCATTGGTTTCTTCCACGCAATTGACTGGAAGGTATTCTTTCTTACCTTTTAGCGTCGCCCATTGTTGTTAAAATGCGTTGTTTCTTGAGACTTTGTTGAGAACGAAGATTCCGATTCTGCTGGAATGCGCTGGATAATTTTTTTTTTTTTTTTTAATTATTATCATGAATATTAGTTAAATCTAGGATGATGTAGGATTATGAATTTTTTTATTAACTTATGATATTTATTTTTTCTTGGCCTTTTTTTCTAAAGCTTTTTGTATGCATTATGCAGTTGAAAGGAACTGAGTTATCTATAATACTTCATCAATTTTGAATATATTTTAGTTAAAATGTGTTGGCATTTCTTTTCTCCAATCAACCATTTTTTGTATATTGTTGCAAGTGCTGGATTTAAAATGTTTCTGAAGAAGACAAGATACCAAATTTGATGTTTGAATATCGTTTCTTATCTGCAGGAACCTTGGTTGATATGTCTTGTATCGTTTCATGTGATGTTGCTACTTGTAGTTTTCATGTCAAGGAAGAACATCAACTTTCAGATGTGCTTGTTCCTTCTTGCACGTATGTTTCCTTTCTACATCGTGTGCTATTGCATCATGAACTCTTACTTATTAGTAATGTTGTATGTGTGATAAATCGGTTCTTTTGGAGCATAGTTTAAAGGTGTTAGGTGAACAAAACAAACTAAGGAAATGAAGTAGAATAATTAATCAAGAATATGTTGTTATTGGTGCCCACATTGCAAAAGCAGAATTTTAACCGAAGCATTGACATTGTGCAGTTGGAGGAGTTTATCTAGCTGAGAGGCTTAATCATTTATTAGCCGGCAACTGGAAAAGCTTTGCAGGCCAAAACTACTTTGACTCTCATGGCATCTTTCTCTCCATACTTTGGTCCGGGCCCCTCTTGGTGATTGCAATCATAATCTTGGTCGGTGATTTTTCACACTTTTTTCGTGGTCTTTTTTCCTCTTACATACGACTACTTGCCCTAATTCTGTATATTGATTGTGGTCCTTTCTCTTGCAGGTCAACACCTTGTTTTCAATGTGTCATCTGATGGTGAGATGGAAGAAGGCTGAGCTCAAACATCGTGCAAGAGTAGCTCGTAGTAAAGTGGATTAGGTTGATTTTGTTTCTCTTGCACAAGAAAGGTCTTGTGTCGATTTTTTCCATTGGAGCTTCATTTTTAGGTTTTCCTGTACTTTGGTCAACTTTGAAATTTTTCCTCAGGTTTTAGTTTTAAGCGGTATTTTGTAATAGAATTTATGGCTAAACACAGCTTTCGATGTTAGGCATATCTGTTCCATCATCAAATAGATCCACAATTTAACGAATCTAAAGCAATGCAATTTGTATAATCTTTGGTCACGAAAATATTGCATTACATGAAAGTGGCTGTGTCTTTACAAATGTTATGTTCTGTCCTACAGAATTAGGATTCAACCAATGCAGGTTTTGCAATTTCAGAGGGAATAAGATTCAAATAGACTCCATTATTATGTACTAATAATCACACAGTAATCGACCAAGGCCTACAAACCAAGAATTAGAATGAATTGCTCAATGAACAGTGAGAATCATTACAAATTTCCTTGATTGTTACTATCTGATATGAGATTTTCAAGCTCATCAACAATTGCATCATAGCAGAAAATATACTGCTCCTGCAAAATAAGAAGCGCATCTATCTAGTCAGCAATACGAACGAATACTGCAGTGCACACCAAGTGAAGAAGTATTACGAAACTATACCAGTGTTTGAACCATTCCGATTCGCTGTGACCTAAAAGTGGAAACTGTATTAACGAGGTCCAAAGCAGTCATGTCTCCAGTAAGAACTCTTTGGATTGTATTGTGGATGACACAATATGTTCCAGTTCTACCAATACCTGCACTGTTAGAGAAACAAGTATCAGACATTGAAGAATTCGGACAATCATTTATAAATCACGCTAATCAAAGGCAAACCTGCAGTGAACAACAATTGGCCCAAGACTACGTGGGACATGTGATATTCTTTTGAAGATTTCACGAACAGCACGAGTGTCTTTTGGCACCCCATGATCAGGCCATTCAGGATACTGAATGTGCAAAACAGACAAAGGTAGCTCCTCTGACTGCAAAGTAGGATGTTTTGTAATCAAAAGTCGAGTCCCATATTTGTCTAAGAGTTGGAAAATGATTTAACATAAGCCTCACCTCTTTGTAATTCACTTCTAAGCATCGCAGTACTAAAGAATTGTCTGTTGTCTGAATCCACTTGGTGGCAATGCATATATTACCAAACTCTCTTGGTCCATCTTCCGCTTGGAAATAATCTACACACTTCTCTGTCTGCATTTAGCACAGAAAAAAATTAACTTTTTTTTCAGAAACAGAGCAGCATTAGACAGTCAAAATAATGAACCCAAAGCAATCAAGAGGATGTGAATCCAATCAACGTAAAGATCTGGAGAAAGAAACCAGAATCAATACTAGAAAGGCATTCATAATATACATACTACCAATGTAAGAGAAATAACTTATAGTAAATCTTACTCTGACCTCTCGAGATCAAGAAACATAAAGTCACTGAATATTTATGGTAACTTCCGCAAAATTAAGATCATGTCATGATACAAAGATGACTTCGATCCATTGCAACAAAATTGAAAAAATATCTGATCTCTTACATGGTAATTGTCAATCAACCGAGTGAGCATGATAATGACAGGGCAGCGATACTGGATTATCATTTCCCAAAAGTCCTCAGAAGTGTGTGTAAGTGGACCTTGAGTCGCAATAAACCCAGAAACATTTTCAGAATTCTACAATCAAAAGAATCAGTATTCAATGTACAATATATAGAATCCAATTGTATTTACAATAGTCCGCTACAAAATTACAAAATCAATTCAAACAGGATAAAATATCACCTTTACAAAGCTTGCGTTAATATATCCCTTAGCTGAAGGTCTGTAATCAGAAGACTGATTCAAGATAACCCTGTTTTCGTCAACTGCATCAATGAAATCCAAACACAATCATTTCTGAAAGGTAAAATGTACATTTGAAGTATTTGTATTGCATATTAACATACATGGCAAGACATCAGTGTAACGGTTCTTAGAGTAATTAAAGCTGCTAAGAGCCACAGCACATCTATTCCTCATGTTCAAAGCTCCCATCCTATTTGCCTGCAATTAAGAATCTAGAATTTCTATATTACCTCAAATTAAATGAAAAAAAATCAGAACCCATGCCAATTGCCAACCCAGCAGAGATAGGCCCCTCAGATACATGAATATATGTATGAACGGCAATTATTTTATAAACCTGCAACGTTTGGAATTCTTGGTGGATTGTTTGCGGAGAGTTGACTTTCTGAGATTTAAAGCACTCGAGAGCTTCAGAGCAGCGGCGTAGCTGATCGCCGGAGAGACGGACCATAGGCATCGTGGAATCGAAAGACTTATCCTTCGTCGAAGAGGCTGAAACCGAGGTGGCAGCGACGGCGGGTTTTGTGGCCGTCGCCGATCTCCGGCCGCGGCGACGATTGGCGACGACGTTACCCGTGGCTCCTAACGTTAGGGTTTCTTTCCGAAGTCAGCCCACGCCGTTAGTTACGCTTCTGTTAACGGAAAAATGGTTTCATATGCCATTTAAGTCAATTTCGATTATTCACAGAAATATTATAATTGGTCTATTTAGTATTTACATTTCAACACCCGTAAAAACTTAGTATAAGACAAGTACATTGATATTTTCGAAAATGGGCAATTAACCCCAGAAATCCATAACCTCTCCTTTAGTTGATGATTTTGGGCACGAATTTGTTCCGAGGGTCGGGTGGGCTGAGGCCCGATTAGTAGTTTTATGTTGGTTCAATTGTGTAATATATAGTATACAAGAATTATATTTTAATGAAAACACAACAATTATCTGCAGATAAATAAGAGGAAAGGCAGTATAATAATGTTTAGGGCCACCAGGCACTTAGTGTGATAGTCTAGCTTTATACCAAAGATAGAAAGTTGGATCTATGGTGACTGTGCAGCAGTTATTCAATATCTCCATTTTAGCTTTATACCAAAGATAAAAAATGATATATATATGAAAAGATATTTTATTAATAATATTTTGATAATACTAAAAAAGCCTAAAACAATAGTGGTGTGAAAGAGATTTCTGAGACATAGGTCAAATTCAGGTGTCTGTACAAAAAGTTAAGAACTGACCAAACAACTTTAAATCTAGAAATCCCTTATCTATAACCTGACCACCATCCACAACCTTTCTTCTTTCTTCTTTCTTTTTTGTTTTTTTGTATGCCAGAATCCCACTTGCATACCACAAACATTAATGCATTGATTGATAAAACAAACACACTTATTTTTCTTCATACATCAGATAACCTTTTTTTCCCAACACAACAGTACGTAGAGTTGTCTATTTATTATATGTTTAAATATGTGTGGTAATGTCCACCAAAAAACAAAAACAACTCTACTCACCCAAGTGCCAAGTGGAAGAAGCTTTGTCCAATTTCAGACTCAATTATGTAGCTAATAAAGTATGGGCCACCATGAATTCAAATTCTCTGCCTCAATATAATTAAGTGTTTCTTTTTTTTAATATCTTCACAAAACCCCATACCACCAAAAACAAATAGTAAGTAGCCCACAAGTACATCAACATATCCCCTCTTCACCCTAAAGAAACATTCCCCACTAACAATAACCCCTTTTCCTCTTCATTCTCAGCATTGCACTTATCACTCATCTCTACGCTCGAAACTTTCGACGCTCTCACAGCTTCACCTTCCCAATCCGTGCATCGTAACACAACATACATAATCGACACAGCGCATGCAGCTTGAGCCGAGAGCAAGCCGAGCCACAGACCCGTGAAGCCAAAGCCGAGCCAGAAAGCCAAGCCGACAGCTATTGGTGACCCCACAAAGTAAAACGACCCGAGATTGATGTGGGCCCCCACGACCGGCCTCGCTGTGCCACGTAGGATGCCACAGCCTGTTGTCTGCGGGCAGTTGCCCAGTTCGCATAGTCCGATTATTGGTAAAACCAATGCAACGAGAGCTTTGAGCTCTTCGTCTTTAGTGAAGAGACCACCCCATTTGTACCTAAATATTAACGTCCAAATGACATTAATGAATCCGATTGCAAACGCACAGGCTAATGCAACCATTGCGGCTAGCTTGGCTTTGTATGGCTTACCGGCTCCCAGCTCATTGCCTACCTGCACAAATTAATTAATTATCCAATTTGGGAATTAAAAATTAAAACAAACTTACAGGATATGATGCAATTGTATATAGTAACAAATTTAATTATATTAAGACAAGGTACTCAAGATATGATGCCCATTTGTACCGGAAACTTCCGTAAGCTGATTGCATCATAAAGCATGGCCACGATTTTATTTAGGCATAACAAGAATACAAGAATGTATCAGCAGAATCACAATCTTTGATTTGTTAAGATGCATATGTCATCAAATTGGCATACAAATTCAACATGACTAAACAGCATGGGATTCTTGAAACATGCACCACTTTTCTAACCACATTTATCTATACGATACGTTGAATATAAACAGTATGATGCAATCAATTAAAAAACAAGAACGCCTTCGAAAATATTTAAAGAAAAATAAATTAAGGGCAGTTCATAAAACCAAAATAAAGCTTTTACAGGACTAAAACGGTACGATAGCAAAGTAGACAACTGTATCAAAACTATTGCATCACAAGCATATCGAATAACCACGAGAGATCGAAAAGACGAGATTTTTACAACTTTAGATCCACATCACAAGTAACACATGTACCTAACTAGTTTCGATTGAATAAGCACCACATCCAACAAACACACGAGTGTGACAGCAATTGCAAATAATGAACATTGAATAATTCATATATAATTAAAAAAAAAAAAAAAAAAAACTCACCCTGGCAGAAACGCAGCCAGCCAAGGCCATAGGAACGGTATACATAAGACTAGTGGTCTGAATCAAAATGCCGGTAGCAGCCACAGCCAGCTTAGGATTAGGCAAATAACCTGCAAGCACAGTCACAATCTCATACCACCACCACTCAAGGCATATTCCGGCACAACTCGGAATCGCCAGCCTAAGAAGCCGGCCAATTCCGCCACAATCACCGCCAATCCCGGGCCTCCTCCATCTCCACTCCCACCTCCCATAAACACAAACATACCCCAATATAAGCAACATCATATGCAGATTAGTGAGCACAGAAGCCACCGCCACACCTCTAACACCCAACCCCATAACCACCACAAGAACATAATTCAACGGAACATGGAACACCACCGCCAACAACGTGCACCACATTTGCGGCTTGGTCACACCTTGCGACCTCAAATAAACCCTCAACGGCTGCAACAAGGTGTTTGTTAAAAGGTCTGGGAGAGAATAGATGCAATAAGTTGCTGCCATTGAGGTAATATCTTTGTCCTGTCCCATGAAAAGCATTATTGATTCAAGATTGATCCAAAGGGCGGTGATGGGTATGATTGCTATGAAGAGTATGAAGATCATGCGGTGGAGAGAGACTAAAAGTAGGTCCCAATTCTTGGTGCCGTAGGCTTGGCTGCAGACTGGCTCAAGCCCGGAGGCCAGACCTACTAAAACTGAATAGCCGGTGATGTTTGTGAAGCCGATGGAGAGGGCCCCACCGGCTAACTCTAGGCTGCCCAGCCTGCCCAAGAATAACACTGAAACTACTGCCCGAACATAAACCAGACAGTTCATTGCTGTTATGGGCAGCGCCATTGACCATAGCTCCTTCAATTCCTCCACCACCTTTCCCAAGAAAAAAAAAAAGAAAGGACATTTCACAAAACAGAGCAAAAGAATATGCATAAACATGTAAGAGAATGAAAATTTTACATCGGAGGAGGAGAAGAATTTGTGAGATTTGATGACGTCTGCGCCTTTTTCCGCCATTTTTTTTCTTTCTTCCGAAGGTTGAGAAATCATAGAGACAAGTTTAATTAGTGATCTCTGTCTGTAAGAGCATGCTGTAAACCTGCAAACAGGGGAAATACATAAAACTTCAATATAAGCAGGGTGGTGGACACTGTATATATAACATACTTCCGTTTATAATTACAAGTTGGGATTTTCTAGTGTTGAAGAAGGGATTTATTTATTTATGGGCGAAAAAGAAAAAAAAAAAAGTGGACGACTTTAGGTAATGGCGGCGACTGTGACATGGGCTTTTATGGGGACAGTGCAACTGAAGCGCAATGAAAGGACACATGAGAAAAAACCCAAACAAACAAGAAAATATTTCTATACAGATATTGAGAGATATATGATAGCGACGGTAATTATACTAATCACTAATTACTCATTACTAATTGTAGAGAGAGAGGAGATAGAGAGAGAAAGAAAGAGAGAGACGACGGAATAGAGAGAGAGCGACAGAGATTATTATGGCTTTGTATAGCACCTGCCACTGCTCCTATGCAGTTACCATAAATGCCTCTAAAACAGAGAGAGACTAAAATATTGGTATTCAAAAAATTATGGTAATAAATAATAATGCTCACAATTTATGGAAATATTGCAACGCCAGCGCCTGTTCTTTACTTCTACTTCCATTTTCGCTCTCTATTTCTTTATTGCATTTTCAATTTCCTTTATTCTTTACCCTCTCTAGAATAATTATTATTTTAAATTATATTTTTTGAAACTGTTTCAAGCATTAATAGATGCTTCAGAATTGACGTGAAAGAGTAGCGAGGAGAACGGAGACAGAAGAAAAAATACGTGAAAGAAGAGAAGAGAGGAGAAATTAAGAAGAGAGAGAAACAAATTTGTGGAAGGAAAATAGTGATATGTGTTATTTGTTTTCTTATTTTTTTTACGTAAGTAATTTGTACCAAAAGGTGAAATATTTTGCCCCAGAGCCTCATTTCTTAGCCCGACAAGTATTTGATGGAGGGAATGTAAATCATGGTAACTCAACAGCCCGTTAAATAGCGAACCGGATTTAGTTTTAATAGTTTGAGGATATTTATGTCTAATAACTTTTAAATTTATTTAATTTATATAATTTTTTTGAGTTAAGATACATTCATCTAACAAATTGAATCTACACCTATATTAGACTAAAATAAGGGTCGTCCAGCCAATTCACCCTTATTATATTAATTGTGAAGTGATCCATGGATAGCTCTATCATGCGCAGCATATACGTAGTAGCGCGCCTTTTGCTTTGTGTGAAGTCGTAATTCTTTTACGGTGTTAATTAATGACTTTATTTTATTTTCAAGAAAATGACTGTACAATTAGTTTACGAATCGAACATATGCTAATTTTTTTAGGACAAGCATCGCATAATAGGTACAAATAATTATTATTAAAAAATGAAACATTGACGAATCTATGGGCCAAAGGGGATTAATATGATATTAATTTATACAAAAAAAACAGTAAGTTGGTACTAATTAATATAAAATGGATGACAAAAAAGCATACTTTAGAATTGGCATCTTTAACTTATTGTATATCATGCAACTTTCCATAATTATATTGGCTCCAATTACTATATTTTTTCTTCTAAAAAATAATTTTCAATACCGATTTATTTTTTATATAGAATGATAAAAATCTCAGTTATTTACTTATTTTTGGTATAATAATATTCAAGTTGACTGACCCACCTTGTCAGCCGAAGTGGGCTTATATTATGGGTTTAGGCCAGTCTGCATATTGCTAGTGAAATGGGCTACCATATAAAAAATGGGCTTTATCAATAAAGACTTTAGTACTTCATTTGAATTTTGTCCTCTTTTAATGTAGTAATAATTATGAATTTTTACAACTTAAAATCATGTAGGCCTCTATTTAATATCATACAAATTTTAATTTCTCTGAATATTGTGCCAAACTTAGTAATCTCAACTTAAAATTGATTGGCTATACGTATATGGTTTTCCCAATTAAATTGCATTTAACTTATTGAGAATAACATAGACCCGAAACATATTGATTAGTATTATTTAAATTTAAAATTCGAACATTTATCTAAATAATCTTCTTATTAAGAAAGATGTTATAAATTACAGCTAAAGAAAGCAGGGAATGGTGTTTGTAAGAAATTCCCTCCAATTCCAAATCCCTAGGCCCCCAATCGAGAAGCAGCGTATAAATAGCGTCTATCCTAACATTGACCCACCTTTCACTAAGACTGCCAGATGAAGGAAAACCAAACAACGTATACAGTACACATACATGAAATTCGCCCCAAATCAAAAACCCTAGCATACAAAATCTTCCCAGCAGCTGGTTCTAGTTGTAATTATTGCTTTTATTTTGTAAGTTTGTCAATAATGTGCGGCAGCAGATGAAACTTGAATTCCGGGGGCATATCGACCAAGAATATCATTGCCAGATTTCGATCGTGTCGGGTCATGTATAGAGCTAATTTTATCGGGTTCGGATTGGCCGTGGGCTCGAGCGCGTTTATTGGATCGAGCTTCATCATCAAGAAGAAGGGTTTACAGAGAGCTGGCGCATCTGGTTCTCGTGCTAGTAAAGCTTCATTTCAATTTTTCTTTTTTTCTTATTTAGAGCTTGTTTTGTAGTTTCGCTGTGTAATCTCGTGTGAATACTGGATAGATTAGGGAAAAAATAAATAAATTATGTAGCTCTTAAATGGCCGTGCGCACATGAAATTTACTTGCCAGCTATGGGAACGGTAAACGGGTCTGAGTTTTTAGTAACAAATGATAATAATTGAAATTGTTAATCAAATAAACATGTATGGGTACGAAAAGAGCACATAATTTAAGTCGGCATGCCAGTCATCATTCTAGAGTACTTGCAGGTTTTTGGTGTATGTAGGCATCAGTGAAAGTTAGCGTTGCGAAGGTTATATGCGTGCTTGACAGTAATCACTCGTCATAATGAATCTACTTCGCTACTCAAGTATTTATAGCGGATGACATTTGTCAAGTACGGCCCATTTTGCAATTTACGTTTGGGGGAATCGCTTATTGAGAAGGAGAATAGCTTGTATAGAACCTATATGTGGGTTCCACTTTCACATATTGACGTCTTAGCCGTTATTTCACATCATTCTAATGATTGTAAATATATTAAATGAAGGTTCAGGAGGATATGGATATTTGCTGGAACCACTTTGGTGGATTGGAATGTTTACTAGTAAGTCGTCTTTCTTTTTTATTTTTAATTTGAGAAAAAGTTAGTTTGTAGCTTTTATGACTACTCAAACTTGAATATCATCCTCTCAGTGATTATCGGGGAGTTCGCCAATTTTATCGCTTATATGTATGCACCTGCTGTCCTTGTGACACCACTGGGAGCATTAAGTATAATTGTCAGGTAAATGTGTGTTTAATGTCCTTACCTTTCTTAATCCAATTTCCTCCCTACAAGAAAGAACTTCCGTTAACAAAATTCACTTTTCAGACCTTATTATTTACAACTAAGTAGCAAATATCATACAAAGATATGAACTAAAGAAGTATTTATTTCATTGGCAGTGCTGTCTTAGCTCATTTCTTACTGAAAGAGGAATTGCGGAAGTTAGGAATATTGGGATGTGTTCTGTGTGTAGTGGGTTCTACTGTCATTGTGCTTCATGCACCCGGTGAACATAGTATTAGCTCAGTGGAAGAAATCTGGGAATTAGCTATACAGCCAGGTGAGAGCATGCACTTTGGTTGCTGTTGTATAGATTTTCTTCCGATTCTCTACTATAGAAATGGAAAAATAAAGTTGTTTTTAATAGCTTTAAAATTTCTTGGTCCAGCTTTTCTTTTGTATACAGCTTCAGCTGCAGCTGTGGTATTGGTACTTGTGTTGTATTGTGAACCACGCTATGGGCAGACAAACATCATGGTTTACATTGGAGTTTGTTCTATAATTGGATCCTTAACAGTAAGTATAGGTCCTACTTTTGACTACTTGGTATAAATGTATTCACATCTATGCAAATCACTTTTGGGTTCTCAGCTGAGAGCTGAAATAGTTATTATTAACATAAAACAGATAATATTGAGATACATCTCAATATTAGGATCCATCTCTGGCATTTTGACATTGAGATCTTTGGATACTCCAAAGAAGCAAATGAGATAAAATAGAAGTAACTTCTGCGTGCCCTTAGTCAATGCATCGCAGATGTTTGGATTGGTTCAATTTTCTTTTAAATGACTTCCCAGATAGTATTTATCATGGAGCAGAAAAATAATATGTGGTAGTAAGTATTAATTATATAACCATGCTCCTCTATATATAATTGCTTTCTCTTTTGCAACCCATAGCGCTAGATGGCTACTATTTGTCTTTAATTCCTCATTCTGAGCTGGGGAAAAAGAAAGTTTTCACCAAAAGGGCATGTAGGAAATGAGTACTGTTCATTTGATAAAAAATGGTGCTGCTTCATTGCAGGTTATGAGCATTAAAGCAATAGGTATTGCTATAAAACTCACGTTAGAGGGCTCTAGCCAGGTAGCCTACTTCAAGTCCTGGGTATTTGCCATGGTTGCAGCTACGTGTATAATCACTCAATTAATCTACTTAAACAAGGTTGCTTCCCTTCTCCCCCTTCGTGAGTTTCAGTATCCATTTCATTCATAACACACTTATTTTGCAGATATCGCATTTATGAGTATTTAGTTGCTTTACTTTCTTTCTTTTAGGATTTGTTAAGTACATACAGGTGCATATAAAGATGCTAATGTTTAGAAAGAATGTTTGTGGTTTTTGTTTTCCAGGCTTTGGACACATTTAACACTGCTGTAGTATCTCCAATCTATTATGCCATGTTCACATCGCTTACAATTTTGGCGAGTGCCATAATGTTCAAGGTATTTAAGAATGTTGTGTCTTGTGGTGATTTTACGGTAAGGCAATTTCTGTTAAAACTCTAACCATCTGCTGCCACAGGATTGGTCTGGTCAGAGTGCTAGTAGCATTGTTTCAGTTCTCTGTGGGTTTATTACCGTGCTTTCTGGTACAATGGTCTTGCACAGTACTAGAGATCCAGAAAAACAGTCCTCTGCAGGTAATACCCTCCACCTTCCTACACAACCAATTGCCGTGAATTTCATGACCAGCTGAGCATGTACCAAGTGATCACTACTCAAAAGATTTTTTATTTTTTTTTAATATTTTCCTGTGTGACATGATAATAATTACTTTCAAGATCATGCAATGCTGAAGCCCCTAGGAAATATTTCTGACGACTCTAGCTTTTAAATGCTCCCCTGCAGATTATTCAGCGATTACTCCTCAAATATCATGGCTTGTCCATGCGAATGGCGAGATATGGAAACAGAAAGACAATGATGAGTTGCATACAGAATATATGGCAATTATTCATCAAGATCATTTTAAGTAGGGGAAAATCTCGGATCATGATCTCTCGAGTAGTTTCTCCCAGAGCATTATTGGAGTACTAAAATTTGTCATGAAAGTAAGTAGTGAAGATCAATGTAGATTTTCCGGTAAGCTCTTCCCCAAAGTCACAAAGTTAATATATATATTTTTTTAAATATTCTTCATTTTGGGTCTGAGAAATGTAAGCTAGATGTGTAATAACTTGCAAAGCCATTCTTTAATCATTTACTATTTGTTGTACGAATTCTGGTTCTGACGAAATTAGAGCCTTTTGCACAGAAAGATGAATGGAATATTTTTTTTTTTTTTTTTTTCTTTCTCTGAATTTCTCTGTAATCTTCATCTCTGAATTGTAGTGTTATTATATATATATATATATATATATATATATATATATATATATATATATATATATATATATACTTTTTTTGATGAAATGAATAGAAAATGATGTAATGATATTTGAAACAACCTGTCACTAAAACTGAAGGTAACAGGTAACAGCCTAAGAGGCATAGATCTCATGTGTTCTGGTACCCGTAATCATCAGCGGGATCATGGTTTGCATAAAACACAACGTCCTACTAACAAATACCAAGTTTAATACAGTATATCCCAATCGTGCCCAATAGTCGATTCAGTTCAGCTTATGTTATACTACTCCATTAAGGTTTGTTTGTCTTCCAAACACCTCGAACAAATCATCGTATAAACTTTGTAATCATTTTTTAAGACAAATCATCGAGAGGATGTTTACTGAAAGTCTGAAATACACAAAATATACTTTTAGTTGATTAATTCGTTTTTAGACTCATTCTTCATGTATAACAATTAAATTTAGTGGGTGAATCAGTAAAATAATAACCTTTAAAGTTCCATTTAAAACTTAACATGTGACCAAATGCATCAAATCAAGAACGTTTGGCAAACGCTGTTGATACTTGATACTGACTTAAGCTTAATCAGAGAGTGTGACATTTCAAATAAAACATAAATGCAGACAGTGTATCGATTATCTATCCGTAATAAAACAAGTGAACAGCTAAAATTCAAAAGCATCTGGTCACATTATAGTTTCATGGAGGTTCACTTTTCCTTCCAAGTGTTTCTATCCTTTGCTTTGGTAGTAATTTTTGGACTCGTTTTCAGAGTATACAGTTCCCTTGTTACAAAGCCACACCGACTCCGCCAGGCCTTCAAAAAGCAGGGCATCGGTGGGCCACCGTCAAATTTTCTACTTGGAAACATCTCTGATATCAGAAGAGCTCGAATCTCAGCCCCTAAGGCGGGGGCTGCCACCCCCTCACCACCGTTTTTTCATAATTGTGGACCTGCTCTATTCCCCATTTTTTATGAATGGAGGAAGCAATACGGTTAATATTAATCTGCTTGCTTTTTTAGTTTCCTTTTCTTTTATATTCGTATCTTACAAATGATTATTCTATTACACAGGTGAAATATTCATGTTCTCCCTTGGTAATATACAACTACTACATGTGAATCAATATGATATAGTAAGAGAGATAAGTACATGCACATCACTGGATTTGGGTAAGCCTAAATATCAAGCAAAAGAGTTCCATTCTTTGCTTGGTGACGGCATTTTGACTTCAAATGGCAATTTCTGGGCTCGTCAGAGGAAGATTCTTGCTCCTCAACTTTTCATGGACAAGGTTAAGGTATATGTAATAAACATGTCATAAATTTCTTACAAAAAACTTCCTTTTTTCGCCGCATTTTAAAAATGCGTGTTTTTTTTTTCTCTCTAGGGAATGATAAGTTTAATCCAACAGTCTACAATCATATTGATAAACTCATGGAAAGATGTGATTGATGATCAAGGTGGTGTAGCAGCAGATATTAAAATTGACAATTACCTGAAGAAATTCTCCGGTGATGTAATTTCCAGGGCTTGTTTCGGAAGTAGCTATTCTGAAGGGCAACATATTTTTCAGAAACTAAGAGATCTTGAGAAAATTTCATCCAAGAAAGTTTTATCTACAGGGATTCCATGCATGCGGTAAACCCTTTTCTTCACTCGAATTAATGAGTAGGGTTACGACTTTTTAATTCTCGATTATGCAGTTATATCCCTACACAGAGCAATAGGAGAGCATGGGAATTAAAGAAAGACATAAAAGCACTGATATTGAAGCTGGTAAATCAGAAAAACGAAGCCACATCGGAGAATAATCTGATGCAAAGGGTTGTTGAAGAAGCTGAGAGCGTCGATTTTATCGTAGACAACTGTAAAAACATTTATTTGGCTGGATACGAAACTACTGCTATTGCAGCCACTTGGTGCCTCATGCTATTAGCTTCAAATCAAGAATGGCAAGATCGTGTAAGAGCAGAAGTTCTTGAAATCTGCAACGGCCGAATCCCAAATTCCGATTCCATCAAGAAGATGAAACAGGTATATATATATAAATATGTCGGAAAATCAAGCTAACTGTCATATGATTCTTGTTCCTTTTTCTTACCAGCTGACAATGGTCATCAATGAATCACTAAGACTTTATCCACCGGTGGCTGTTGTGTCGAGAGAGGCATTAAAAGACTTGAAATTCGGGAATACTTACATTCCAGAGGGTGTTAACATTTGGATAATGGTGACAAGTTTGCATACAGATCCAGATATATGGGGGCAAGATTCTTACGAGTTTAAGCCAGAAAGGTTTTCGAATGGTATAAGTGGTGCATGCAAACTCCCACACTTGTACATGCCGTTTGGAATCGGGCCGAGAATATGCTTGGGAATGAACCTAGCATTGGTTGAACTCAAGATTCTTCTCTCTCTCATCTTGTCTGATTTTTCGCTCTCTCTCTCTCCAAAATATGTTCATGCTCCTTCTTTGCGTTTGGTCATCGAGCCCGAAAATGGAGTTGATCTTGTTATGGAAAAGCTCAATTCCCCTGTTATTGCTTGATTTTACTGTATGTGTATAACTTATAAGAGCATATAAAATTTTAAATAAAAAGCCAATTTCCATGTTAATCTTGATTCTTGCACCAATAATTTTTTTCCTCTTCAATGGAACCAAATATTCTGATGAAAATACCAGTTTCCAGAGCAACATATACATTTTCGAAATATTACAGGTTTCATCCCTTAACTTTGCACCAATTTCATATTTGGTCCCCCATGTTCACAACAAATACATTTGGTCCCTTATGTTTCAATAATTTAACACTTTTGGTCATTTCCGCCAATTTAACGTTAGTTCATCAGTTAAGGCAGTTATGGCAACACGTTTGGTTCCGTTAGTACTAACGGAAAATTGATGGGAAGGGCTAAAAGTGTTGATTTTTTTAAATATAGGGGACCAAATATGAAATAGGTGTAAACTTGAGGGGTGAAAACTGTATTGTTCCCTATACATTTTATAGTCACTCTGTACCAAAAAAAAATGCTCAAATACCAAGCCCATTTTTACAATTACTCAGCAGTGTATACATACAAAAAAATGATATATATGTACGATAGAACACCAGAAATTATATACTCTGGCGATCACTTATATACAATGACTTTTTATATAATCATGGACTCAGCCATAAAGAAGCCATTTTCTTTACCATGGTGTGGAGATTTTGAAGAACCTTCTTTTCCTTGTTTTTGAGACACCGAACGAGACGAATCATCATCCTCATTGCATCGTTTTTTAGCCTTCTTATGTAACGAACCATTTTCGAAAGCGAGCCCACAAAGGTTGGAAGATCTCTGCGAACACCAATGATCTGGCACACTCAAGAAGTGTGTATCTATAAATTTCCTGAATCTCTTTTTGTACTCAATTGGAGAGATAATAGTTGGCTGCTGGTTTTTAGGAACAATGAGCGAAGATTTGACCAAATTCTCGAGCTGCTTATCCCATGTATACTGCCTCAGATAGTCTATTATGCCACATCCCAATTCCCGGCTTTGAGTATCCACTCCCACGAGTAGAGAATAATCCATCACATTGATCGACTAAACGAAAATAAAATAATAAAAATTTATCAGCCATGTTAGTTACCGGATAAAATACTATCAATAATTTGAATAAACTCACATTGAGGAAATTAGTGTCGTTGTATATAGCCCTTTGCAGATTTCTCTTCGATTTCCTACTAACATAAAGAGGCGAGACATTCATATCGTTCACGAAATTTTGATCCAAAAGAACATCTCCCGAATTATCGCCAGCTGTACTAAATCGAGCGTGCAGAGCTCCTTTAAGATCATACTGTCTAGATATATTCCGACCAAATGAAAGATTCTCCATCACAAGTAGATCATGTCTCGTTTCCTTCCCGTTTCTTGGTGCTCTTATGATAACCTTAAAGCCAAGATTTGTAAAGAAAAGTGAAAATTCTAAAAGAGTTGATAAATAATAAATAAAAAAACTAACCTGGTAAATTCCAAGAATTTTAGCAAGACAGGTTTGATTTCCCAGCTCACGGCACTGATTCATGTACTCGAAGTACTTAACAGCAAACTTGACAAACGAATCAAATTCAATCTTTTGAATTTCCTTGATGATAAAACGATCGTCTAGTGTTTTTGCAAAGAATGATTTACTTTTTCCACCTTTCGCATCCCAGTTTCTACAACGGCTTAAAGAAACAATATAGTCGAATTCAGAAGGGCAGCACCAATTTCTCAACCGAAAAAACTGGCTGGCGAACACACACACAACGGAGTATTTACGTTTTCCTTGATATGCTCTCAAACCCATAGAAACTTCTCTGTGGCTACCAGCACTATACGAAATCAACGAATCCAACATATCCGAGTCTTGGAAAATCGACGATTCCAAGTTGGCATCATCGATCAAAGAAAATACACGTTTCAGCCTCTTAAAACCTGTTCCTCTTTCTTTTCGAGCAGAACCCTCATCAAGATTATCCTTCAACAGTGTAAGTGCACAAGCTATTATGCTACATAATTCATCTTCATAATCAGACACGATATATTCATTGCTACCGAGAGGAATGTGCAGCTTCGAACCCTCATCTGTAATCAATTTCTGAGCAGTAGATTCTGCAGCGTAGCTACTAAAAGACTCGATTTTTGGCAAGTATCCTCTCTCAAGATCCTCCATGCATTTATGTAAAATGTCGGAAAATGGGGCCCACATCAAATTTTCACCGTTTTCGAAGTTAGATAACAAGGTATTATCTCCTGTAGATTCTTCAACTTGTCCATCAATTTGAATCTCACGACATTCTTCTTCCGGAGTTCCATTTAGGTTTTCTTGCGCGTGTGAGCCGATTGAATTAGTATCAATTACCTTAACATTGGATGAGAGCAGTGCGCTGAGTCTTCGATCCCATATACATGATTCGAGTAGAAGTTCCAACCGGATTCTGTTCAATCTTAGAAGTTTACATGCAGCATTATATTCTCTTTCATTCTTAACAGCATCTTGAATGTTGACCTAATATTAATTTGCATGCATAACCGAGCAAAAATGAGAATGGCCTAAAAATTTCTTCACACAATGAAAATATCTTTTGAAATATCTTGAGTCATATCTATCAGAAACTACCTAACCTCAAATCGAGATTTTTCCTGCTCGAGCATCTGCAAAATATCGGAAAATTTCTTGCTTGACCCCTGAATGTTCAGAGTTACCCCCACGTATCGAGATGCTATTTGCTCCAAAGATTTTTTAATATCAATGAACACTGAAATCCCTTTCGAATACACCTTAACATCATGATATTAAAAAAAACAAAAGATCTCAGTGGAGTTAAAACAATAAAACAACAACAACATTTATAAGCTACATACATTCTTATAATCTTTCTTAAGAAAGTCTCCTCCGACTGAACCGCGAAACTCCATCTGCTGAGATGGCAGAGATACAGAATAAGTCTCAACCGGTGAGTACTCAAACATTGCAACCATGGGACCCAACCTGAATTTTAGCCAAAAATGACAAATATGTTATCGAACAAACATATCAGTAAGAATCACAAAAGAGGTGAAAATTAGGCATACCCAAAGTAGTAGAGGAAATTGCAGTGCCTAAGTTTCCCATACCCACAGCTTGATGGATTGTTGAACGAAGAGTGATTCGAAAAACTGAGTTCCAAAAACTTGCCAAATGATAAACTGCATGCATCACCGGACATTAATACCCTTCTTGTACAGTTTGATTTACACCGACCACAACGGCTCCACATCCAAATTTTCCCTTCATTTCCCCCAGGCAAAGTTTTTCTTGCAGACATATTTCTGACTTGGATTTTGAGTTGCTTATTATGATGTACATAGTAGGAAATGTGTGCCTCAGGTGTTTCGTTACAAGTCTTGCACTGGATTTTCTGCGTGGGGAAATTCTCCGTAAGGTCTAGGAATATTTCAAAACATCAACTTAGAGAAAACACTGGTAAAAAAGTTGACTTGGAAAAACCTGATTGAGCAAATTATCCTGCAAAAAGTTTCCAAGAGGAACATCGAAACTCCGGTAAAACTTAATGTGAGAAAAACGACTCTTTTTACATACGATGCCTTTTGAAGCATTTCGTCTCGACATCAAAACTAAAATACTCTCCGAGTCTAGTACTGGGGAACTCTCAGAAAAGTCGGAAAAAATAGGAAAATTTAAGTTTTCTGACTCGTTTTGATGGAAGCCATCCGAAATGGGAATATCAATTATGAATGGCGTGTGCATTTCTGTATCGGAGTCCTTGTAGCCCGAAGAAAGGGTTGTCTCATCAGTAGGAATAAGTGTCAACTGTTTAACGGTTAGCGCCACATCAGCAGGAGAAATTGTGGAGAACATTGCACTCTGATCTAAAAGGAAATAAGTCTCCAGCATCAAATGATATGCCATCACAACTGCACGTCGGATAACACGTTTAATCCTTTTCAACTCATCACTGTTAGCTCCCATCAGCACAATCTGTGCATTGCAAATTGCATTTTTTAAGTTCAAAAAAAATTATGACAAAAAAGTGTTTGTCTGAAGAAAGACTTACTGTACATCCAAGCTGTGAAGAACATCCCTCAAGGAACATCAAAGTTTTACTCGGCTTTTTTCCGCACACATGAGAAACATCATGTTCTTCCACGAATTTTTCAATACGAAAGGAATCGCACTGCCAAAGTTTCGGACCTATTGCAAAACCAATGCAACGAGCAACTCTCTCTAATCGGTGGAGATTCATATCGAAGACTAATGTCATTCCTTTCGAAAGAATCGAGTCTTGTATATCACAAGAAACTGATTTCTCAACGAGAACAACATTTGGTTGGTACTTCTCTATCATCTCAAGTGTAGACTTCAATTTATTCTTCTCCTGTCAATTTAATGATAAAATGATCAGAAAATAGACAATCTCTTACACTCTCAAGATAAAAAACGATATATTTTTTTTTAAACTTACCTGTTGCATTGATTCGGATGAAGATAACCCACCAGAAGAAAGATCTAGGGAACCATGTATCAACAGCAGTGTCGGATTCTCGTACTTTTTTGGCATACGTTTGTCAGCCGCGTGCTTTTTGAAGACTAGCCCTTTGATAAGTCGACTGCGGAGTTGAAATAGGACCCAAGTTTAAATTACATCCATCAAATAAAATGAATTCTATGGAACACTAAACAGGCTCGTTTTCTAGCTTAAGAGGACATATTTTTCTTTGCGAGAAAAAAAAATCAAGAAACAGAATGATTACCTTTGAGTACGCAAACCAGTTGCAATGCATTTAACCTTCACATATCCATCACAATCCATTGCCTTCATCTCATTTGTGTCGAGCTTCACAAAATTAGCAGCCTCCCAGGATAAAGAAGTCACTATATCCACCCAATTCTCATCACTATTTCCCGAAGAATTAACACCCGCGGACTTAACCAGTTGACTAACAAGGCCCGTAAATTTCTCATTCCTAATATTGTTCATTGCTCTTTTAAGCTTTTCCTCTTTAAAATTTACAACACTATCTATGATGACATCATCCTCCTGGTCTTCTGGTTCTGATGGAAGCCAAAATTCAGAGTCCACTTCATTATTTGTGAGAGATGCCTCGTATCTCGTAACCGATGAATCCACTCTTCTCACATTGTTATTGACTTGTCTAACTTCTAAGTTTGAGTCATTAAGATGCTGTTTTAGTAAAGAATCGGAATCTTCTAGTGTGCTGTCTGTACTGATGTTTTCCATATATTCCCTGATATAGAGGAGGATAAAAGAACGCATTGTAAGCATGAAATGAAATTAAAAATATTACAACCATTATCGAAAAGAAATGATTATTTCTATACCGGGTACAGAAGTTTGCATCAACCGAGATATCACCTGAGAAAGAAAAGTGCAAATTAAGGACACATTAAAAGTAAAAAGCATTTTAAAGCAGAGAAAAATATAAAGAGCAAAAGAGCTTACTGCAACTCGATACAGAACTGTCGCTGCTTCTTAATGAAGCCGTAGGAACGATTGATGGCATTGTAACCTCGAATCCGATATATAAACACAGTATTTATCGCATTTTCGATTAAAAAGATGGCAACATTGAACAGATTGCCCCTAAGTTTATGTTCGTTTTCCTGCTCTTAATTGGCTTTGCCCAACACAATTATGGCATATGCATTACATTTGATACCCTTTCAGCCTGCGTATTAAATTTGAACAAGTTCAGAAATTCAATCTGTTTATGCAGAAAGTGTGACAAAACAAATGTGCTGCTGAAATCTAACTTCTAAGGACATAAATTCCAACAGTTAGATTGAGAAAACATAAGTAATCGAAGCAAAACAGATTAAAAATATAAACTTGATATGCAGAGCAGGAAACAAGAACGAACCACCAAAGCAGCGAAGATTTTATTGAAGTCCCACAAAATATTCATTAAATCAAACTAACCCCCATAATCAAGAATTGCAAATGACATGTGATTAAGTCAAGTAAACTCAACGAAGACAGAGAAAATCAAGAAAGCAATTCAAAGAAAGTAAAGAAAGAAGAAAAGGAATGGTTTGATGATAACTTACTGTTAAAACAAATCCGCAGAACAAGTAATCTTGACCTCAAACTACTCCCAAAGAATATTATTATTATTATTATTAGCACAGATAGATAACCAATTTTCAAGAAAAGAAGATTTTAAAATCTTTGAAATACAGGAACTGAAAAAGTGAGAATGGAGAATTAAACAAGTATTTTATGAATGAGCTGAAATAAGAATGAACTCGACAAGTTTGCACTTTGCAGGAGGACGAGAGAGGAGACAAGAGAACAAAAACGATTTTTTTCAATAAAACAAAATTCAAAAACAAATCTCCAAAATGGGGCCCACACCCCAGAAAATTTTCGAATTTTTACTTGTGTGTCTTTGATCGTGTTAAGCAGTTATGGTGATGAAACTCGTGGAAGCGAATGTTTAAAGTATAATAATATATGAACATGAAATCACGTTTAATTATCTTAAATCTTGATAGAGATCAAATGAATATCAATAATTTATTTATATTATAATATTTATTTATTAAGATGCCGCCCTTCCAAATTGGGCCTCTATTTTATTAATTACGTTTGTGACCCATTTATTGATTTCGACCCATTTACAAGATCCACTGGACCTGGGTTTCTGCTTCGTATATTTATATGGGCCTTTTCATATTTATATGGGCCTTACACAGCAGAAAGACGCAGACTTGTAGCGAAAAAAAAAAAAGAAAAACTGATGATTAAACTATAGAAAATCATAATGGCGTGGTCAATTTATTATTTATATAAAATAATATATATAAATTATAAAGAATCGATTTAATTGAAGCATTATACTTATAGAGATATATAGAGTGATGCAGCTTCAGCCGGTTTAATAAGCTAAGGAGAAGCAAGAAAAGGTGGCAGCAGCTTTTATATATATTAGGCCGCCCTCAGCCGTAAAAGGGCTTTTCTATTCAATGTTATTTCAAATTACTGACTTTCTTTGATTACCAATAATTTATTTATATCCTCTAATATTTATTTTCATTTTTTTCAATAAATAAATTTATTATTGTTGTTAAACTGAGGATCATAGTCTACTAATTATGCCACCTTTAAGAGATACAAAAAAGGGTCTATTAATTGGCGGCCGAATGGTCCATGTAGTACTTGACTAGGCAATCCCCATAATTATTAATTAATTAATTATCTCTTTTCTTGTGTATTTATGAATGTGGGTCCAAATATTTGGTTTGAATTACGGCTGGAAATACTACATCTCCTTTTTGGGACCACATTTACCTAACCTTAACTAAATTAAATGATTCACAATATTCATATTCTTTTTAAAAAAATTATAGTGAAATGACTTATGAACAAAATAATACTCAATTTAATGTGTTTTTAATTTTAAACGGTTTGTAATAAATATTTATGTAAAATGATGAGTGTAATAATTGCTCATAAATTTCAAAGTATGTCCAAAAACATTCCCAGCACATAAATACTGCATAGGGTGGCTGTGACTCTGAGCCCTATCCTGATACTGATCAATTAAATCACTAGTCCCCAACAAATCATCTCCTTACACGTGTCTTCTTACACGATGGATGAGTAAAATGTTATTGCATATATTTTTGAAATCGAATTAAATAAGATCGGCTGATATTTGTGTAGTATTAATGATGGAAAAATTGTTTACTGTATAGTATTTGGACACGAAACATGTGTAATTTGTTTATATGGGACTGGTCCTCAAAAAATAATAAAACAATAACACTAGCAAGAATGCAACATGCACCCAAATTGAATTGAAGACAGCTTCTTTCATGCAGTTGTGTTGTCTTAAAGTTTTGCCAAATCAAGATCAGCAAATATTAGCTGCCAAAAATTGATTGGGTTCCCATTTTTGACCCAATTCAATATTTCATCCCTAGAAAACAAAATAAAACGGAAAATAGACCGGGGATAAATTCATATGTGCATACGAACAAGGAAATATTACTATCAACCATCAATTAATTAGGTCTACATCAGCATCATAATACATGAATCATTTCTAAAATACAAATACGTTAAAATGTTGAAGTATCCGTGTAACATAAATGAACACTGTCTGCAATTATCTCTTTGTTGATTATTAGGGTAGTAGCTTGATATCATCAAAGAATTTACCCTAACACAAAATTCAATCATTACAACTATCATGATGCTATCTAGTTACATCTTTAGCCTAGAAAAACAACTAACTCGGATATCTATCTCTATCATTTCATTCATTCTCTTTAATTTCCATTTTAATTAATTGCACTTGTAATATATATATATATAAGTGTATAAATACACACACAATGAAAAGGGTTAAACCACACATAGAGTGTGAACACGCAAATTAAAGGCTATAAGCACTTGTGAGAGTAGATTACTAAAAAAGGTTTAGCTATTTATTCATGAGTTTATATAATTTTAGAAAAACCCTCTTTTTATTTTTTTATTTTTTTTCCCTCTTGCATTTAATTTTAAAAAAAAAAAAAATAATAACTAACAACAACTAAACCTAAGGCATGTTTGTAATAGGGAGTAGGCCTCATTTATGTGATGTGTTACTTTATTAGACTCTATGAATTTGGGAACAACTATCTATTCTCATAATAATAATAATAATAATAATAATAATAATAATTGATTGCAGAGGAATAATTTCAATTGTGTGCTACAGAAAAAAAGGCTGAAAAAGGGGGTATGCTAATTTACTGCAACACCTTATAAATAATTATTATTTAATGTCACTTTTTTTAATTGGAGGAGGGGTAAAAAAAAAGGGCATGGCTTAAGTGTTGGTCTCTGTTATAATTGCCTGCCCGAAAAGAGGCAATTGCCTATTATGAAAGTAACAGCTGTGAAAGAATCAATTGGCTTTGAAATGACAATTCCTGAAACACAAAGTACAACTCTCTATTCATTCTTAATCATTTGTTGTTTCAATTTTCTTTCCCTTTCTCCTTTCATAATTATATTTTCAATCAACGATTAAAAAAGCACGTAAATAAATTTACTTTAATTTTTTTATTGATTTTTTTTTATTAGTAAATTTAAAATTGATATATATTAACTTGCTCATTCGTCTCATTTATTTCTCTGCACATGATCAATACTCAACTTACAAGGTAAAATGAAATTATTTTTATTTGCTCGAAAGTATTAGTTTATATTATCACGACGACTTCTTCGTACAAAATTGGATTCTTCGAAAATGAAATATGATAAGTAGTGAGAGTTCGGGTAGTTATGTTACGTGCATAAATTTCTCATTTTCGGAGGAAAAAAAACCCAATTAAGATAAAATATCACAATATTTTATTTTTTTAATAAATTATAGTTAAAAAGATAATAACTAGATGGCCAAAAATATAGAACAGAGTAGTACACTTTGAGAAGGTTGGCCATTTTAATGAAAAGCTTCCACTAGTGTAGTTGGCACCCATTTTTTTCTGTATATTATTTTTGGAATTTATCTAAAATTGATCCTTCTAATAATTTAATTTAGTGAGAAAAGAACAAAATATTGATAAATAATCCAAAAAAATCATCATTTAAATTGAATTTTGAAAAGAAAAAATAAAAAAAAATAAGTGTCTAAAGTTAAAAATATCACATAGTTGAGGGGCTAAAGTTCAAGAATCACTTAACAATTTATCCATGACCCATTAATCCAGGCGTAGGAGCTATCATCTTAAAACAAAGTAGGCTTTAATCAATTTCTTTATCCTCATTATTTTGTAGAGTTGAAACTGAAAATTGTGAGTGGTCCCTTAAATATTAAATATTAACCATTTCAATTCATAACTAATCTGGCTAAGCACTTGCATACAATTAGGCATTCACGACTCATCAATTACTACAATTTCACAACAAACTTTCTAAATCAAAAAATTATATCACACTCCATACCTAATTTGATTTAACTCAATCAATTATGTATTGGGAAAAATACACATTTCGTCCCTTAAGTTTATCTCAATTTCGTTATTGGTCCTCCTTATTCACAAAAAAAAAAAAAAAAAAAAACAGATTTAGGCCATCATATTTCAAAAATTCAATATTTTTAATCATTTTCATCAATTTTTCGTCACTAGTAACGGAAGCAATCGTATGCCCAACTGCCTTAACTGAAGGACTAATAATAAATTGACAAAATTATCAGAAATGTTAAATTATTGAAACATAAGTGACTGAATGTGTTTTTTTGTAAGCACGAGGACTAAATGTGAAATTGTTACAAACTTGAAGGATGAAACTGTAAACATTCCATTATGTATTATTATTATATCACGATAAATATAATTAATTTCGCATACAATATGACCATGAACCCGAGTTTGATCAAATAGGATGTTCCATTACGATTATTTGATTCATGAGAAAAATAAAAATATTAAATTATTTTGTGAAAGAATGCCATCAGTTAGTGAAAAATTAAGGTGGGAATATATTACAGAGGAATAAAACTTTATTCCACCAAAAAATGGGAAATTTATGGTTTTCATATCTCAAGTTTGCAATGATTTTATATTTGATCCATCGTGTTCATAAAAAACACATTTGGTCCCTCTTGTTTCAATAATTTGACATTTTTGATCATTTTCGTCAATTTACCATTAGTCCGTCAGTTATGGTAGTGATGAGCATACATTTGATTCCGTTAGTTTTAACATAAAATTGACAGAAATAACTAAAAAGGTTGAATTTTTAAAATATGAGGGATCAAATTTGTATTTCTTATGAACATGGTGGACCAAATATGGAATTGATTCAAACTTAGGGGTGAAAACTGTATATTCCACCAAAAAATCTTCCATTGGGGCAATGTGGAATGCATTTATGTTTGTAGGGGGTCTAGTGTAAAAAAATAACTTTTGGAGGAGGTGAAGTGCACTTTGCCCTTCCAATTGTACCCCATCTTATTTGGAAATTACGCAAACATCCCTTAAAGTTTAATATTAGCTAACACTTACCCACTTGACCATTAACTTTTTCGAAACTCTGTTTTTTACCCTTTACCAGAGATTGGATAAATTATATTGCCCTCCCTCGAAGTTTAGTCTAATTACATAACATTACAAATGCTTCCCTTAAAATGTAATACAACTAAAAATTGAATTGAATTTTTCTTTTCTAGAAGATGTTATTTTCGATATATTAAATTTAGATAACTTTCTTTTCTTTTTTTCCTTTTTTTTTTAATTATTTATTTATTTTTTGAGGATATGGACCATACAGGTGGATGAACATAGGTTTCATTACGAGGAAAACGAAACATTCTTGAAGAAATTAAATTATATATATAGATAGCATTGCAATCTTCTCATAGGTTGGAAAAGGATGGTGGGCTAAGATATTAATTACGCAGTCTTCAACCTAAAAAACTCTACTTTATCAATTTATATAAATATTAAATAATAATAAATAAATAAATTCTACTTTACCTAATAACAGACAGACTATATATATAGTCCATAAAAAAATGTTCATTCTTAAATAGGGGATATTTAAATTAAAAAAAAAATGAAAATTTAATTACCAAATTCATACAAGTCACTAGTCCAATTTGATGATGTTGCACGTTTCGAAAATGATAATGAACCATTGTTATAATGTTTACAAGTTACAACAACTCGATCAAATAAAAAGTTATCATTGTAATTTAGCCTTGGAGCAAGCATCATAACGTGGAATGAATGATGATGGGGGCAGTCTAATCAAGAATCAAATTACCATAAATTGATTTTCAAAATATAATAATTACATTTTCGGCCCATAAGTCCTAAATAATTCGTCTAGAGTACCCATTTCTCCATATATTGCAATGTATCAAATTATTAAAAAAAAAATGAAAAAAGGGTCCCCAAATCAATGGTCTAAAAAAATGGAGCGTAGTTACAAATTCACTTTCCGATGAGATCTCAAAAGACCAACATCCCCTCAAGTGTCCCATTCTCCAAAAACCCACGAGCACTCTCTATTTCTCTCTTATCAAATAAAAATAAATAAATAAACCATTTACTAAGAAATAATATTATTCAAATATTTAATTAATAAACAATTGACCAATCCAATATAATTTAGATTTCTTGGTCCCCCATCTTCCCAGCTAGAAAAGATGCATCATCCAAGTTAAGTAAAGTAGTAAACCACAATTATTATTATTATATTATTATACTAATAATACAATTAAGAGAAATTACTAAGATGCCATGGCTAAGCCTAGGAGCTTACCACATAATGCTTTATAATTACATCATCTTGATGTTATGTGACAACCTCTCTTCAAAAGACTCTCCAAAATTGTTATCATTAAATCTTTATTTATTACTTTTTTCTATTTAATAGTAAATAAAATACTTAAAAAATGAATAAAAAAATCATAGTAGAGAGATACTCCATAAATCAAGTGAATATTTTCAAAGAAATAGGTCCCATAAGATGATTGATGGGTCCGAAGGGCCACTAATCAAATTAGGATTTCTCATTGTAAGTTCTGTGTGGAGCATCATTTATTGTACGACCAAGAAATAAAATGAAAGATTAGTGTGGAAATAAATATAAAACTCAAAATAAATAAATTAATTAATTAAAAAGAATCTTGAAAAGGAATAAAAAAGAATAGTAAAAAGGGTTTTGAGTGGCCTAAAAAGACTAATTTTTAGTAGATAGGTACACAAATACATATACAAAGAAAGAATCCCATCATTCCAAAATTCTTTTTTCTTTCTTTTACCAATAACTAAAAAAAAAGAGAAGAAGATTATGATGATGAGTTTGTAAATAAAATCATATAATAAATAAATAAAAATGAAAGAAATAAATCTAGGAGAAAACAAAATCCCACAAATTTAAACAGAATAGAGGGTGGGATGTAATGTAAAGGAAGCAAAGTCAGTTGCTCGAGGAAGAAAATGAGGAAACAAGAATCCAAATAGCACTAAAATCAAAACAGAGTGCCAAATCTCTTCTAATTCTCTAATTAAACCCAAATGGATTAAGGAATGACTATCTTTTAGTAAGATCATATATAGGAGAGAGGTAGAGTTGACCTAGTCAACATGGTCAAACATTTTACAACCTCACCCAAATCCTAACATCACTAACAACAACATTGTCCAAAAAGGGCCGGGATAGATCTGTACCGTTCATCTACACCAGCGTCCGTGTATTATATATTAATTGACCTTAGCTTTGCATAAAGAATTCCGTTTTATCAGGAAAAATATATAAAAAAGAAAAAAAGGGAAAGAAATTGGAGGGGAGAGAGAGAGAGAGGTCATGAGAAATTGATGTCCAAAGTTTGCTGCATGCTTTTGTTTCACTCTGGGATTTATTTGCCTTTATATTATTTCTTGGCACATTAAAAACAATGAAAATGGCAGATTATAATCATCTTTTCCCCTCATAAGGAAACAACCATCATTGCTCCCAACAACAATTCTGAATTCTTCTATCTCTCTACCCTTTAAATATCACCACACTCTTTCCAACTTTCTTCTTCCCCTCCTTCATCTTCTTCTTCATCTTCTGATTGATGATGGATCCTTCATCTGCAAACTCTGTGAATGGATTCTACAACTACCTGACACGTGGGATAGATGATCTAGAACGCGTGTTTTCATCCAACAACTTCATGTCTATTCAATTCCTCCAAAGGGTTCTATCCCTTTTGAGATCATTCCACACACAGTTGACTCTTTTGGTTCAGAAACTCCACCTTCCCCTCGGTGACAAATGGCTCGACGAGTACATGGACGAAAGCTCCAAGCTTTGGGATGTCTGCCACGTCATCAAATCCGGGGTTTCCTCCTTGGAAAACTACTACTCCGCCGGCGTCAACATCACCTCTTCTCTCGACGGCCACCGCCGTTTAACCCCACAGCTCTCCCGTCAGGTAAACATCAATTCAAGATCACTTTTTTTTTTTTTTTTTTTTTTTCTCGAAAGATTGGGTTTTTAATGATTAAAAAAATAAAAAAAATTGGAACAGATTATTAGGGCTATATCGGGATGCAGAAGAGAGGCGGTGGGGCTGGAAGAAGAAAACAGGTCGCTAATGGAGACGAGAATTGATCCCCTGTTATTGAAATTCGACGACAAAGTTTCTGTGGAATCGAAGCTGAATGGGTACACTGGTTTCAGGGGTGTTCTTTACGCAATGAGAAATGTGAGCTCACTTCTGCTGATGATTCTTCTGTACGGATTAGTTTACTGTTGGCCGGAGTCGAATTTGTCGATCAACGGATTAGATGGGTGCCTCTTCTTCGGATCGGCGATCATGATATCGACGGCGAGGCTGCAGCAGAGGGTGGCGTCGGAGATTAATCAAATAAGTGGCGGAGCCGGAGTTCTGCTGTACGAGTTTAGGAGGTCGAAGGCCGCCATGGATGAGCTGAGGGGTGAGCTGGAGAGGCGGCAGGGGGTGGTGGAGTGGGAATTAGAGGTTGGGATAAGAGAGAGAGTGGAGAATTTGAAGGGATGTTTTGGTGTAATTAGGGCTGGGACTGAAAATATTGTTGGTCAGCTTGATGATTTTTTTGATGAAATTGTTGAAGGGAGGAAGATGCTTTCCGATTTCTGCACTCATAGGTAGGTCTTTTTTTTTCTTTTTTTTTTTTTTTCAAAAAATCAAGAAATGTGAAGGAAAAAAAGAAGAAAATACTTAAAAATGTTTAGGGAAAAAATTAGTAGTGGGGTTGATTGTAATTTATGTTATCTTAGTTTCTTCTTCTTCTTTCTGTGTTTGTGTTTGATTAATTTCTTGCACACTGTTTTTTGTGGGATCCTGTGTTTTTGTTTTTGTTTTAACAGCAGGTAAAGTTGGGAGGCAATGCATCACTGCAGCTGTCTTTCTATTAAAAGAAACTAAAAAAGGAAACATGTTGAAAGGGAGATAGAGAACACAAAGCACCAAAAAAAAAAAAAAGTATAAAGAAAAGTGGTAAAAAAAAAAAAAGAACATGTCAACATGAGGTGACTGTAACAGAGTATCAGCTGTAAGTAATATTTATACCAAACATAAAAGTAGTACACCTCTCTGTATGTTTCTGTCTTCCTTTAATAGAAAGCTGGAGGAGGTTAAAAATTGAATGAGATAATAGTAAATTATTGATAGTTTATTCATATAATATGATAATGTGAGTAATCAATCTTTTTATGGTAAAAAAAAAAAAAGGAATAGTTTATTTGAATTAGTAGTAGAGTTTTGAGTTTGGTATGGTGTAAAAAAGAAGAGTGATGACTCTGATTCCAATTAACAGCATTGGGACAGTTAGAGATTCCTGGATTTGGCTTTTTATTTTATGTCCAAAAGCAGATACAATTTTGCTAACTGTGATAGCTTTTGTCTCTTGATTCAGTTCCCCTTTGAAAGCTATGGTTTTTTTTATTTTTTTTATCATCAACTCAAAATCTCCTTCCTCTCAACCCCACCCCAACTCTCTCTCTCTCTCTCTCTCTCTCTCTCTCTCTCTCTCTCTCTCTCTCTCTCTCTCTCTCTCTCTCTCTCTCTCTCTCTCTCTCTCTCTGTGAGAGAGAGCATCGATTCCAAGATGATTTTATTCCCCTGTTTCCATTTTTCTTCCCCCTTTTAGGGGTGGACTGTGGAGGGGAATATAATATAATAAAAATAAAAATAATAAAAACAATAGAATAATATAAAGTGTGGACTGAGTCCCTTTCCTTTCTTCTCTCTATATCTCTCTCTCTCTCTCTCTCTCTCTCTCTCTCCACCGGGATCTCATGCTTTTTGTCCCTTGCCGGAAATTCATGCGTTAATGGTTTTTGCTTAAACAAAAGATTAAACCACAATTAAAAAACTACTAGTGTATGTATGTGTGTATGTATAATCCTAGAGTCAGAAGATATAACTGCATAAATAATGCATTGTAACCGGTTTTGGAGACATGTTTTGTTCCCAACTAATCCACTCCAACACTGTTTCTAAGCGAACTATATATCATATTTAACACAAACATAGTTGTACCAGAATAACATAAACCCATGCTATAAACTCTTTCACATTAATAATAATTATAAAAAAAAAAGAGCACGAAAAAGACCTGCGAGTAGAACAAGAAAATGCTGGAAAATAGAAGCAAAGGTATATATTGTGAAGCTGAAATGATCTCAAAACTAATGGATAGAGTTCACAAGGAAATCCAGGACCACAGTATCTCAGTCAATAGCCGATTATACAGTTTAATTTGAATATGATATCATCCCTTTTCATACTTGAAATGTACAGCATTCATACTTACATTTAGTCGGGAAGGTGCCAAAACTCAAACAACTTAGCTATATTGATACACACACACACACAAAATAAAAAAATAAAAAAATAAGAATTCCAAATGAAATAATGGTCTAATAAGTCATAACTGGAATTCCAAAATCAGCCACTTGGCTTTGATGAGTGGTGACAGGTTATAAGCACAACATTGATGGTTTTTTCTTGTAGCAAAGGCTTAATTTTCATGAGAAATCCCACCGAATAGGCTATTCTTTGACGTCCCGAATAGGCTATTTGCATCAGAAATTCATGCTGAATCGTTTATCATAAGTTATCCTGCCTATTTCAGAAGCCGAATGAAGAATTGTTCAGTGGGTTTAAGCATGAAAGTTTGCATATTTAATTTATTCCTAAAGGATCTCAAACAAAAAAAAAAAAAAAAGCATGGAAGAAGACAAAGAATCAAAACAAGAAACACAGAGTTACATCCACAAAAGACTTGTGTAATTAGCCCGAAGATAGCACCAAATTCTGGATGTTCTCTGAACAATCAAATATGCTGAATCTTAATTAACCATGCGATTACGATACTTAGTGAAATCAGTGTTTGAGGTAATGCAGGAAGTATGACAAGCTTCAGGTACCTAATATGCAAAATGGGACTCGACAGATGAGTCATTAGTAAATCGAGTCTCTCGGTTAACTACTTGCACCTTAAAACTGTACGTCTTTGTTCATCAATTGACATCGAGTCCATTCAAACACGATTATCTCTTAAATTGTGCAACATATATCAGTAACCACCTTAGATATAGAAGTACAGGTTCACTCTCTAGCTTCTTATGATCATATAAGTGATGAAATCCACACACGCAGTAAAATTACAAGCTCCGATCAAATTAACGATTCACTACAGGATCTATTACAACATTTCCGTGCATCAAACATCACTTGCCACCAATTTGAAATAAAATTGTCTAATAAACCTAATTTCCAAACGAGGCGGCATAAATGCATTTGGCATAAATATGTGTAAGCTAATTCAGATCAACCAAATCAAATGTAATAAGAACAAAAACTGCATCAGAACAACTAAAAAAAAAAAAGATTGCTTAAGCAAGATACCAGGAAAACTGGAGTAACCCAAACCCCCTGTACATATTTAGGATCAAATAAATGCAGTAATTGCTGAAAATTAAGGGCAGGAAAAGAAATAGCGAGCTACCATAAAATTGGGATTCGACGATTCCCAGCGTCGACATTCATCCCTTTGCAACTCGTTCTTTGCAACTCGTTCCTTTGGATCGGTCTTTTCATCTTGCCCTACGGCTACTATCATCCATCCAATTTAAGATAGTGGACCTAAAAAGCGCGTTTCACAATTAAGTAGGTTTATATTGCGACTTATTACTAAATTGAAGTGCTCAAAATATTAATTTATTTTATTTTGACAAAATGAGTAATTACTTATTTTGACTTTTCACTTCCTTTTGTCCACTTCATCAGCTGTCATTAATATTAGGATAGAATTGGAGAAAACAAATTTATTCTACGTTGAAATTTTATATCCACACATAAATAAATATACAGTAATTTATTTTTCTTGCTAAAATAATTTCAACAAGTATATTTCTTGAATGTAAACTAAAAATAAATATCCTAATTTGTGGTTGGGAGGGCTTTTATTTGCCATAAATGTTCCAACCCCATGCAGATAAGTAGGCCTAAATTATGTCGATTCCCAGTACAGATACATTCAAATTGTGTAATTTGAATTCTACCAAGTCCAAGAACACCAATTTGATGGAGAAACCTTATTGCTTCTTCGTTTCCATGGCAGTGTTGTTATTAAGCACCAATACAATTTTCTCGTTAAGCGCCGCAGTTTCGAACGAAAACACAGATGATGATCAAGAAGCACTTGTTGCCTTCAAATCCGGAATAACCTCAGACCCTTACGAAATCTTGTCCAAGAACTGGTCTACTGATGCATCCATTTGCAGCTGGATTGGTGTCTCTTGTGTCGAAAATAGAGTCACAGCCCTCAAATTTTCCCGCTTTGGATTTCGAGGCACTCTTTCCCCAAGTCTTGGAAACTTGACATACCTCACTTCTTTAGACCTCAGCTTCAACAATTTCACAGGCTCCATACCTCAAGAGCTCTCTAATTTACGCCGTTTAGTGTCCGTTGATTTTGGATTCAACAGATTCACCGGTGAAATACCGTCCTGGTTTGGAAACTTACGAGAAATCGAGTCCATTCTCATGGGCAACAACACTTTCTCAGGCCCAATTCCTCCATCATTGGGCAACAGTTCGAAACTGAGGATACTCAATTTGCAGTACAATTCTCTTGGTGGAATTATCCCACAAGAATTTGCCAATCTTTCTTCTTTGCAAAATTTGGACGTCAAGTATAACCAGATCACCGGTTCAATCCCACAAGGTATCTTCAGACTTTCTAGTATCGAAAGGATTGATCTAACCGGCAACAGTTTGTCGGGCAGTCTCCCCAACGATATGTGCAATAGTATTCCCAAACTCAGTGGACTTTTTCTGTCACTGAATCAACTTGTTGGCCAAATTCCATTTGATATTTACAAGTGCAACGAGCTACAACGCTTGTCTTTATCCTTGAATAATTTCAATGGCAGCTTACCAAGTTCAATTGGCTGGTTGACCAAACTCCAAAGATTGTATCTCGGGCAAAACAGCTTCCGGGGTATATTTCTTTCTTTTTTCCAGCATAAATCATCATCAAGGAAACTATGATGTTGAACAAAGTGTATCCGTAATGAAGCTTTACAGCGAAATTTGTCCTGCTTTTTTTCAGGGGAAGTTCCATCGAGCCTACGCAATCTGTCACGTTTAGAGGACTTGAGCATCCGCGGTGCCTCTCTATCGGGGATGATTCCATCTTTTATCTTCAACATGTCTTCTCTGAAAAACGTCGATTTCTCCAACAACAGTTTTTCAGGAAGCCTTCCATTAGACATGTATATTAATCTCCCCAATCTTGAGCAGCTGTTTCTTAGTTCAAATCAGCTGAGTGGTCAAGTTTCGGGCAAGATATGGGATGGTAGAAATCTTTCGGTCCTATCATTATCTCGTAACAGATTCACAGGTTACATACCTAAGCATGTCGGAAATCTGACGGCGCTTAAGTACCTGTATCTAGATAATAACAACTTCACGGGTATGTTGATGGATTCAAGAATAAACTATGTGTTTATATCTTAATGTTATTTTGAATTTTCAAGAATCAACATGATGTTTGTGGCAGGTGAATTGCCAGCTGAGCTTGGTAATCTTAATCTTGTGGAAATCAATGTCAGAAACAATAGTTTGTCTGGTGCCATTCCAATCTCCATGTTCAACATATCGACGATACGTATGATGGAACTTTCAGCCAATCAATTCTCAGGGCAGCTTCCTTCAGCTATAGAGCTTTCTCTTCCCAATCTACAACAGCTTTATTTGGGTGGCAACAAACTAAGTGGTCGAATTCCAAGTTTTATCACCAATGCTTCTAGTCTTGTTGTCTTAGAGATGGTAGAAAACTCTTTTTCTGGCCCAATGCCTCACTTTGGTGGTTTAAGACTCTTACAACGCCTTTTAATTGGAGGGAATAATCTAACAGGACAATCTCCAAATCAGGAACTGAGATTTATATCTTCATTAACAAACTGCAGATTTTTGTATGACGTAGAAGTGTCGCTCAACCAGCTGGACGGTGTACTCCCTGCTTCGATAGGAAATTTCTCTTCTTCTCTTCAGATTTTTAGAGCATTTGGATGTAGAATTAGAGGTTCTATTCCGACTCAGATTGGAAACTTGACCAACTTGCGAGACTTATATCTAGACAACAACGAATTGACAGGAATTGTCCCAACAACAATAGGAAAGTTAAAACAACTCATACGTATATATCTCGAGCACAATAAGCTCCAAGGACACATCCCGATTGATCTTTGCCAGCTCAGCAGATTGGGCGACTTGTATTTGAGCGGCAACAAGCTCAATGGTACGATTCCTGCATGTTTTGGCGAGCTCAATTACCTGAGAAGATTGTACTTAGACTCCAACACACTGGAATCTGATGTGCCTTCCAACTTATGGAATCTTAAGGATCTATTGGCCTTAAACTTATCCTCAAACAGTTTAAACGGCTCTTTCCCACCTGGGATTCAGAACTTAAAGTCAATCGGAGATTTAGACTTGTCGTGGAATCAGCTATCAGGGGATATCCCAAGTTCCATTGGAGGAGCAGAATCATTGTTTTCACTATCTTTGGCACATAATAAGTTTCAAGGTTCACTTCCTCCTTCTCTTGGAAATTTACGAGGCTTGGAATTGTTGGATCTCTCCTTCAACAATTTCTCCGGTTTTATCCCAAAGTCACTAGAGGGACTCACTTACCTCAGCTACTTCAATGTGTCTTACAACAGACTGGAAGGACCGATTCCTACCGGAGGTAATTTTGCAAACTTTACAGCTGAATCATTCGCAAATAACTATCGTCTATGTGGTGCAACTCGTCTACAAGTCCCACCTTGTGGAGAGAGTACTAAGAAAGCTGCCTCTTTGGTGAAATATATCGTGCCTTCTTGTCTATCAGCCATCATTCTAGCGATCATATTGATTCTTCTGCTATTGAGAAGAAGAAAATCAAGCAAAGATCTACCCGAAAGTGAAACTTCATTGATTCGTTCATGGAGAGGAAGCTCTTATCTGGAACTACAACGGGCAACGAATGCGTTCAGCGAGAGCAACATTCTTGGAAGTGGAAGTTTCGGATCGGTATTCATAGGAACACTCTCTGATGGCTCAACCGTTGCAATTAAAGTTTTCAATTTGCAGTATGAGAAAGTAGCCAAAAGCTTCAGTGTAGAGTTAGAAGTGTTGAGAGCTATTCGGCACAGAAATTTGATCAAAATCATGGACTGCTGCAGCAATGAAGATTTCAAAGCTCTGGTTTTGGAGTACATGCCAAATGGGAGCCTAGAAAAATGGCTGTATTCCCATAACTGTTTCTTGGACTTATCGCAAAGATTGAACATAGCAATAGATGTTGCATCAGCCTTGGAATATCTTCATATGGGACTCGATTTTCCCATTGTTCATTGCGATTTAAAGCCGAGTAATGTGCTGCTAGACAAAGACATGACTGCACATGTTGGCGATTTTGGTATTGCCAAACTCTTCGACCAAGGGGAGTTGATGACTCAAACAAAAACCTTGGCAACAGTCGGATATATGGCTCCAGGTGATTATGTCTTAGATCAATCCGTAACCCTAATTTCAAGAAATATGAAAAAAAAAATATATATGTAGAAAAGGCGTCGAGTTTAAAAACCATATTTTTTTTTCACCTGATACAGTGGGTGTTCAATCTGAATGCAGAATATGGAGGTGAAGGAATAGTATCCACCAAAGGCGATGTGTACAGTTTCGGTATATTGCTGCTGGAGATTTGCACAAGGAAAAAACCGACGGACGAGATGTTCGGTGATGAAATGAGCTTGAAGAGCTGGGTCAGCCTATCATTAAACAAAAACACGATCTTCGAAGTTGTGGACGCTAATTTGGTTGGCAGAGAAGACGACAATTTCTCAGCAAAGGAGCAATGCTTGTCGTCCATTCTGAGTTTGGCAATGGAATGTCTAAGCATTTCACCTTCAGACAGGATCACCATGAATGAAGCTGTAGCCAAACTAGCAAAGATTAGAACTAAGTTTCTAGCTGCCAATAATAAGTTAGTAGACATCCAAGGACTTGATCCCTAAGCCAACACTTTCTAGCTCGTCGTACAACAAAACACCAATTCGGTAAACCTTGATTATATTGTCTATCAAGTCCTATCGACGAGGCATAAATGCGTTTGGGATAGCTGTTAGAGCTAATCAAGGTTAATTCAGACCAAAGCTTCCCATTCACAGCTTGAAATCCTGTAATTTTCCGTCTTATATACATGATATGAGCATAATCCAACATTTTCAATAATAAGCAATTGTTTTAACTAACTTCTAATTTTCGATAGCACTCTCTAGCTTCTCTAATATCAATTCGATTTTCACAATCCCGAATTTCAATCACAGACAATGGTCCAACTTTTTTGCCTAAAAATTCTCATAAAGGGGACTCAAATAAATTTGATACGCAAAATCAAACAAACACTAAAACTTAATTCTGATCAACAAAATGAAAAAAAATAAAAAATACTTTAGAAAATCTAAAATACAAATTAATCGCAAAGATGCCAGGCAAATTGGCGTAATCTTGTGCCTACTATTTACGATGGAAACGAGTATTCAAGTAATTGACATTTGTCAAAAATATGCAGTAATAATACTTACATAAGGTAAAGAAGGTAGGAAGAGAAACAGCGTTTGATTCAGTTGCCATAAAATTACCTACGAAGAAGATGTTTATTTGACATAATCGCTGGGCCTAATATTTGCAACCCGTTTCTGGTTTAAAACTGGGCCGGCCCAATTAAGATTGCACGCCCAGTTGCCCTAAATCGTGTTTATTTAATAAAGTCGCTGAGCAACGCTTGCATAGATAGATACACATTATATGTATATATAATAGAACCTACTGAGGTCAAATAATTGTGATCGATTCGGAAAAGATGGAGTCTTTTCCCGACCAAGAATTCTCTTTCTCCGATTGGGATTACTTCAGTTTTCTCCTCCTTCGTCCCGTTCTCGCTATTCTCTTTACGCTCTCATTACTCTTCTTCGGTCGGTCTCTCTCTCTCTCTCTCTCTCTCTCTCTCTCTCTCTCTCTTGCATAATTGACTTTGTATGTTGTAGACCTATGGTAAATGAATTTATCTGTGTTTGTTGATTGGGCTTGTCTACTTTTTCCCGTTGCTGTATTCTCTGCAGTGATCTTTATCTGGGTGTTGATTTTTTTATTTTATTGGAATAGAATTGAGTTGTAGTACCTCTGTTAGTTAATGTAGTGGAATGCCGATATTTTACCCAATGAATGATTGGTTGGTTTTGTGTCAGAGTAATCTATCTGGGCATTTGCAATTAGGACATTTTCCCCTTTCCTTAAAACTTGTGTGTGTGTGTGTGTTTATGTGTTAATTGTTAAGTCTGTGTAGGGTGGTTCTTGGCATGGAAGTTGGTGCTGGTTCATGTACCTCTAGTGCAAGAGATCTTTGGTCTACGGAAAAAACTCGTCAAGCCAAAGCCGGCTGGTAGAAGAAGAATTACACAATTTTACAACAGAATCAATGCCCAAAATCCTTTAGAATGGTAAGATCTTGATCGAATTGATATTTCATATACGAGTTGCATTTGAATCGAAATATTTGCATGTAGATAACGTTTCTGTCGATTTTAACTGACACTTCACTAGTAGGTGGATTTGCCATCGTAAATTGTTGCTTAAGGATTTGTACTTTGTCGTCTTCAGTAACTCAAAATTATCTAAATTTCAAATCAATACAGAACATTCTTGAATAAAGATTATCGAGTGCTTCTGACTCCGCTAAAATATGACTTCTGGAGTTCAAACTTTCAAGTCCTTCGAAACTATGTTTTAAATGTGAAAAAAACTGACTGCGTACCTTATTTATACACGGGATTGATGTATCGATCGAACTATTCGGCGTTGTGTCTTAAATTGTCTTATTTTTTAAAATGTCAAGTCTGATGATAGAGCATATGTTAGTACAGTAACCAACTTGTGCTGTGATTTTGTTATGTATGACATCATTGTAGAATTTTCTTACTTAAATCCAGAATGCCACTGCAAGAGCTTGAGCCGTACGTACGATACTTTGAACAATGGCATTGGTCTTAAAGCTTACAACTGTAACCCGTTAGCTGTAAAAGTGGAAGTTTGAAGCAGAGAAGAAGAAGAAGAAGAAGAAGAAGAAGCTATCCACAGTTGTAAATAGGTCCTAATGTGTAACTGATTCATGTCTGACGTTTATCAGTTATTAATGTTAGGGATATATTCTTGAATTGTGTTAACTGAACCTTTTATTACCACCATCCACTAAACAACTCCATATTCAAATCCCAATCCATGCAACCTGCTTTGAAATAAAAATTACAACAACTGTACTTAACCATAGGTCATGTCTGATCATAATAATTCAATAAATTATTTAATTTCTTTTCTTTACCACATTCAATAAATAAATAAATCTAGTAGATCATTGGGAAGTTCAAATTCATAGTTGGTAGTAGGTAGCCCACAACATGTACTTACATAACACAGACTTCAATAAAATATAAAATAAAAAAATCTATTGATTTTATTATGACTCTGCAGAAGTCAAACTAGTGAATTATTATAGTCTTCGCCTTCTATCTCACTCATTTCAACATCACCCTAACCGAACGTATTCCTCTTTAGACAGCCATCTCACTAATATTTTGTTTCTTTCCTTTTCCTTTAGTGGCTGTTAGACTTTCCTCCGTACTTACCTTGTAATAAAATGCTGCTACATATATCTGTTTTCCTTATATTCAAGTGGGCAGTGTTCATATCTTATTTTCATATTCAAATGTGCACTCACCATATTGCATTGCCATCGCCATACTCTTTACTCTGTTAAATCAGTTTGCTGTTTCAAGATCCGATGGAGAAACCTTCTTCCTTGTTCATTTCTTTTGCACTGCTTCTACTAAGCATCACCACAGTTTCTTCAGATGATCAAGAATCACTTGTTGCCTTCAAAACCCGAATAACCTCGGACCCTTTCCAAATCTTGTCCAAAAACTGGTCTGCTAATGCATCCATTTGCAGCTGGATTGGTGTCTCTTGTGCCACTAATAGAGTCACAGATCTCAACTTTTCTGGCTTTGGATTTCAAGGCACTCTTTCTCCAAGCCTCGGAAACTTAACGTTACTCACTTCTTTAGACCTTCGATTCAACAATTTCACAGATTCCATACCTCGAGAGCTCTCCAATTTACGCCGTTTGAAGTCCGTCGATTTCGGATTCAACAGATTCGCCGGTGAAATACCGTCCTGGTTTGGAAACTTGCACGAACTCGAGTCCATTCTCATGGACAACAACACTTTCTCGGGCCCGATTCCTCCGTCATTAGGCAACAGCTCGAAACTGAGGATACTCAACTTGCAGAACAATTTTCTTGATGGGAATATCCCACAAGAGTTTGGCAATCTCACTTCCCTGGAAAGACTTGAACTCAAGTTTAACCAAATCACTGGCTCCATTCCACATGGCATATTCAACCTTTCTAGTATTATCAGAATTGATCTCACAGGTAACAGTTTATCGGGCAGCCTCCCCAATGACATGTGCAATAGTATTTCAAAACTCGGCGTACTTTTTCTGTCGCTGAATCAACTCGGTGGCCGAATTCCATTCGGTATTCACAAGTGCAGTGAGCTCCAGGGCTTGTCGTTATCCTTAAATCATTTCAATGGCAGCTTACCAATTTCAATCGGCTGGTTGACCAAGCTCCAAGTCTTGTATCTTGGGCTAAACAGCTTCCAAGGTATGTAACAACTAACAACACCTTTCTTGAATCGTAATCATCATCATCATCTTACCTGCTTTTGAATAAATTTTCAGGGGGAATTCCGGCGAGCCTCGGAAATCTATCACGTCTAAGGGATTTGAGCCTTACTGGTGACTCTCTAACGGGACAAATTCCATCTTTTATCTTCAACATGTCTTCTCTGGAAAAGGTTGATTTATCAAACAATAGTCTATCAGGAAGTCTTCCAGTGTATATTAATCTTCCTAATCTCGAGCAGCTCTATCTTGACTCAAATCAGTTGACTGGTCAACTTCCGGACAAGATATGGGACTGTAGAAGGCTTTTCATCATAACATTGTCTCTTAACAGATTCACAGGTCACATTTCGGAGCATGTCGGAAATCTCACAGCTCTTCAATACCTAAATTTTGCTCATAACAACTTTACAGGTATGTTCAAATTTGCAGCACCTCTGACACGGTGAAGTTTGTTCATTTGTTCTATCTTGATATTATTCTAATTTTTGGCAGGTGAATTACCAGCTGAGCTTGGTAACATTAATTTTGTGGAAATCAGTGTCGGTAACAATAGTTTATCTGGCGGCATCCCGTTTTCGATGTTTAACATATCCACAATGGAGATGATGGACTTTTCAACCAATCAATTCTCAGGGCAGCTTCCCTCGACTATAGGGCTTTCACTCCCCAGTCTACAACTTCTTTATTTGCATAGCAACAAACTTAGTGGTCGAATTCCGAGCTCTATCAGCAATATTTCTGGTCTTACTCTCTTATCCATGACAGAAAACTCTTTTTCCGGCCCAATGCCTCACTTTGGTGGTTTAAGACTCTTGGAGCGCCTTTTCATTGGAGGAAATAATCTAACGGGAGAATCTCCAAACGGCGAACTGAGATTTATATCTTCGTTAACAAACTGCAGATTTTTGTATCACGTAGAAGTGTCGCTCAACCAGCTGGGCGGTGTACTCCCTGCTTCAATAGGGAATTTCTCTTCTTCTCTTCAGATTTTCAGAGCATTTGATTGTAGAATTAGAGGTTCTATTCCTACTGAGATTGGAAACTTGACCACCTTGCGAGACTTATATCTAGACAACAACGAGTTGACAGGATTTATCCCAACAACACTCGGAAAGTTAAAACAACTCATACGTATATATCTCGAGCACAATAAACTCGAAGGACGCATCCCGGTTGATCTTTGCCAGCTCAGCAGATTGGGGGACTTGTACGTGAGCAACAACAATCTCAATGGTACGATTCCTTCATGTTTTGGCGAACTCAAATCCATTAGAAGATTGTACTTAGATTCCAACAAATTGGAATCTGATATACCTTCCAACTTGTGGAATCTTGATGGTCTCTTGGCCTTAAACTTGTCCACAAACAATTTAAGCGGAAGTTTGCCATCCGAGATTAAGAACTTGAAATCTATCGGAGATTTAGACTTGTCGTGGAATCAGCTCTCGGGCGATCTCCCAAGTTCTATCGGAGATTTAGAATCATTGTTTTCACTGTCTTTAGCACACAACAAGTTTCGAGGTTCACTTCCTTCTTCCCTTGGAAATTTAAGAGGCTTGGAATTATTGGATCTCTCCTTCAATAATTTCTCTGGTTTTATACCAAAGTCATTAGAGGGACTCGTCTATCTCAAATTCTTCAACGTCTCTTACAACAGACTAGAAGGACAGATTCCCACAGGAGGTAATTTCGCAAATTTTACGGCGGAATCATTCTCACATAACTCTCGTTTATGCGGTGCAAATCATCTACAAGTCCCACCTTGTACAGAGAGTAGTATCAAGAAAACTAGGAGGTCCAAGAAAGCTCTCTCTTTGGTGAAATATATTGTGCCCTCTTGTGTATCAGTCATCATTCTATTGAGTTTAGTTATTCTTCTGGTAATGAGAAGAAGAAAATCGAGCAAAGAGCAACCCAAAAGTGAAACTTCGTTGCATCATTCATGGATAGGAAGTTCTTATCTGGAACTGCAGCGGGCAACCAACGCATTCAGCGAGAGCAATATCCTTGGAAGTGGAAGTTTTGGCTCGGTATTCATTGGAACACTTTCTGATGGCGTAACTGTTGCAGTAAAAGTTTTCAATTTGCAATCCGAGAAAGTAGCCAAAAGCTTCGATACAGAGGTACAAGTACTGGGAGCTATACGGCATAGGAATTTAATCAAAATCATCGGCTGCTGCAGTAATGAAGATTTCAAAGCTCTGGTTTTGGAGTACATGCCTAATGGGAGCCTAGACAAGTGGCTGTACTCCCACAACTATTTCTTGGATTTATCGCAACGATTGAACATAGCAATTGATGTTGCATCAGCCTTGGAATATCTTCATACCGGACTCGATTTCCCCATTGTTCACTGCGATTTAAAGCCGAGTAATGTGCTGCTAGACAAAGACATGACTGCACGTGTTGGCGATTTAGGTATCGCCAAACTTTTTGATCAAGGGGAGTCGATGATCCAAACGAAAACATTGGCAACCATCGGATATATGGCACCAGGTACTTTAAATTTTCATGTCTTGGATTTTCAAATCACAAAATTTGCACAGTTCATATTCTTAATTGTTGAATCTGAATGCAGAATATGGAGAACAAGGAATAGTTTCCACCAAAGGCGATGTCTATAGTTTCGGTATACTGCTGCTGGAGATTTGCACGAGGAAAAAACCGACGGACGAGATGTTCGGTGATGAAATGAGCTTGAAGAGTTGGGTCAGCCTATCATTAAATAAAAACATGATTTCCGAAGTTGTGGACGCTAATCTGCTTGTAAGAAAAGATGATAATTTCTCGGCGAAGGAGCAATGTCTGTCATCGATTCTGAGCCTGGCAATGGAATGTCTAACCAGCTCACCTTCAGACAGGATCACCATGACTGAAGCTGTGGCCAAACTAGATAAGATTAGAACCATGTTTCTAGCAATATAGTAATAAGTTAGCAGACATCAATTTTTTCATCAATCTGAACTTCATTTGTAAAAAATAAATATCCTCTGTGGAACAAATTAGTGACATTTTTCTTAACCCCTTGCAAGAATACAAGATAATCTTACATCAGTAATCCTCTGAAAAAAGAAAGTAACACATAATACTTGGCTAATGAAATAGAATATTAATGCTAGACAATGATGAATGCCCCAAAAATGTGTAGTATAACTATAGGTTATCAACTCCGGCAACTGAAGCTGGCGACTGCTCCGGCACCACCGGAGTAGGTTTCTTTTTACCAGGTCCAGATGAAACCTTAACCATGGCAGGTCTCAACAGACGATCTCCCAGATAAAAACCTCGACGGAATTCTTGGATTATAATTCCTTCCTTGAACTCTTGTGATTCCTCTCTTGCAATAGCCTCATGCATCTGTATTTAAAAAAAAAAAAAAGAAAAAATAACAGTTAAAACCATGACAAAAAAAAAAAGTTAAAACCATGTCTTAAAGATGAGAAACATGTACACTTTGCAACCTAGTCTGTAAGAGAATCAGCAAAGAGAGAGAGAGCTTAAGTCCTTACCAAAGGATCAAACGGCTTCCCCACTGTGGGGACCGCAGCTACACGCAAGCTCCTCATAATTTCAACAAGCTGTTTATATATGCCCTGATAACTTGTATCGATCTTCTTTTCTTTCTCAGTGTCTAGTTTGAGCTGTTGTTTGGCTCTCTCGAAACTATCCACCATCGGCAAGAGGCTTTCGATCACTTCTCCTTGAGCATTACTCCTTACTGTCAATCTCTCCTTTTCTGATCTTTTTCTGTAATTATCGAAATCGGCCTGCAAACGAAGTAACTTTTCCTTGCCCGAAGATATCTCTGCGGATAAAGCTAAAACTTTGTGTGACAGCTCAATTTTCTCCTTTTCCATTGTAAATAGCAGATCTTCGACTTCGTATGTAAACTTTCGATCTCCATCTAAAATGGCTTCCTTATATGCCTTCAAGACGGACTTCAAACTGGATGGAAGAGCTGACGGCTCATCTGAACTAGATCCGTCTTCATCGTTTGTCTACAAGTTTCATCACATCACAGAGTAAAATTGTGAAGTTTGCTCAACTTCGAAATGCCATATCGAATTGGTGTCAATTTGCAGGTAAAACTATTTGATGTGAGAAGATAATTAGGAGAACAGCAAAAATCAGAAATTTTCTACAGGCATGGATGCTACAGTAATCAACAAGATTCCATAATCCCTAAATTACTACTTATCAGTGTAAATAGTGGGCATTAATAATACGTACACAAATAAAACACACAATCAAATACAGAAAATTTAACAGTCGCAAATAGAAGACAATCACGAATTAATAAGAATTTTATTTTTTTTTTTAGAGAGAGAGAGTGAAATACTTGGTAGGGTTGATTTTGTTGCTGGGCTGAAACAGAAGGGCTGAAGATAGAACGCCTGCAATTCGTAGGTGCATCGTTTACAATTCTGGAATTCCCAAATTTCCCATGCGCATTCACGGCAGGAAAAGAAGAAAAAACAGTTCTCGAAGAGGGTTTTCTAAAAATACAAAATTGTTGACTGCTCGTGCTTTGAATAGATAAATTATTAGTGGGTCTTGAAGAAGAAGAAAGAGAGAAGTTGTTGGGATTGTACAGCGACAGAGCGGTGGAGAGAGAAACAGAAGCTGCCATTGATGCAATAACAAGTGTAAGAAAGAAGCGATTTGGTGGCTCAGGCACTCGGATGGTGTTTTGGTGTAGAAGAAACCAGAAGTTGTTTTTCTCTTTTTCCGGTACTATATATTTAGGCCTAATATCAAATTGGCCCCCTAACTTAACCCATATAATACTTTGGCCCCGTCCACTTCGATAACCATTAGGGTGAAAATTCAAAATTGGACATAAATTTTAGAATTCTGCCAACTTTGATCCAACTCTTTTTAATTTTGAAACATATTTCGAATAAAAAATTTGCCAACTTGATGCGGTCAACAATAAGTTAACTCGAATCACCTCAAGATGATTCTTGAACCTGATAATCCTTCGATAATCTTTTTCAATTGGGAGAAACGAGGCATTTTTTGCGTAAAAAACACATGTTAGCGTGCCGGAGCTTCGTCGAGAGAGTATAAGCAAAATATTATGCAGTAATGATAATACTCCATTACTCCTAACCATAATAACAATTGAACTATTTATATTTTAGATTAATTTAATTAGGGACCTGAAATATGAACTTGGGCCTTACCGGGCCTATTTTAAATCCATATATTCTGTTATTGGGCTTGTCGGCGCCTATATTAATTCAGATTTTCTTTTATTGGGTCTGAAGTGGGCCCATATTCCGTTTGGGGATTTACTGGGCCATTTGTAAGGCCCAATAACCGAATATATGGATAATTGCACTTATAATTTTATTACATATATATTATATTTTACGTTGATTTTTTTTTTTGGGGAAATTCCGTAGTTCCAAAAGATCTGATTTTGGACAATGTCATTCCAAATTCTGAAATTACTATTTTATTAGAATATAAATATCATACAAAGAGTCAAACACAAACAATTTTTTTTTTTAATTATGAAAAAGAAACAAAATAGGAAAAAGAAGAAAATATCAGGGGCAGTGTGAGTGACAGTTATCCACATATGAAGGGAAGAACAAACACAAAACTAATATTGTGCACATAAAAATATGCTTAGTCTTGTGTGAGAACCCTACTTTCAAGAATCAAGAAACCTTCAACTTCAATCAAACCCATGTACTTGTCCAATTTCCAAGTTTCAGTTTCAAGATCTGCCATTCAAATCTGCAATTCTCTCTCTCTATTTCTATCACTCACTAATAATAGCTATACTAGTAGCAGCCTAAACACTTCTTTGATAAATAAATAAAACTAGGAAGGAATAAAATATCTCCACGTGTCCCTCCACAGATATATCGTACACTCCAATTATTACAAGATTTCAATCTTCATCAGTTTATTATAGCAAAAGATTCACAGACATATGTATACTATCAGCCTCTTTTCTTTTTAAAGCTGATTAAAGATCGTGTGATTCTTGAAATTTTGGGTGGTTCATTCATTGCAATGGACTATCCTTGTGTGTTGCACTGCAATTTTCATTCTAGTTCAAGTACTATTGCTTCAAAGAGTAATTCTAGATGCCTTCAAACTAATACCCCATTTAAATTTCTTCGCCACAAAATCTCGATTCGCCTTCCGCAGAGAAAATATCTCAGGCACACCAGAAAGGCTTCTGTTAGAATGACCGTCTCTGCTGTTTCTTCAACTGAAACCAGGTAAACAAAAGAAATCTCTACTTTCTTCTCGTTTTTATTATTTGACTGCATTTGGGCTTTTTCAACAGAAATATATGAGATTATTATATATATTGGGGTGAAAAAAAGGGGGAATTACTGATGGGGTTTCGTAATTTACTGTAAAGATTGAATCTTTGCCGTTAAGAGTTTAAAGGTAAATTCTATGATCAAATGTGTTGCGTGGGGTTAACTGACATTTTCTTTTCTTTTTTTTTTTCTTTTTTGGCTATTTCAATGTTTTATGGTTTTAGAGAGAAAGAGTCGAAGAACGAAAATAACAAGGAAAGGCAGTCGAAAAAATCGGGTGGTAACAAAGTGAATTTGAAGCTTAGGCTAGCTCACCAAGTTGAATATGGGGAACATGTTGCGATTTTGGGGTCAGCAAAAGAGTTCGGATCGTGGAAGAACAAAGTGATGATGGATTGGACTGAAAATGGGTGGGTTTGCACTATGGAGCTAAGTAATAAAGAAGAGCCAGTCGAGTACAAGTTTGTGATAGTAGGGAATGACAAGGAGAGATTAACATGGGAAAATGGCGATAACCGCACTTTAAAATTCCCAGAAAATGGGAGTTTTAATGTTGTCTGTAAGTGGGACAAGACTAACGAACAGGTAGAATTATTGCCTTGGGATCAAGAAGAAGTGCAGGCAGAAAAAAGTGGAAACGGTGCTGCTGTTAGTGCTGCATTGGAAGAGGGTGTTAAGAAAAGCGCCTTTGTGGGGCAGTGGCAAGGCAAAGATGCTTCATTTGTTCGTTCGAACGATCGAACGAATGAAGAAAAGAATATAAACTGGGATACTTCTGGTCTTGAAGGGATTTCCTTAAAGTTAGTGGAAGGTGATCGTAGTGCTCGTAACTGGTGGCGTAAGGTATAAATGATATATACGCGTAGGCCCTTTTTTCTCACTTTAGTTCTTTCATTTTGAAGTAAGTGCTTAGGTATTCCGACTAAACACTGTTTTTTTTTTCTGCAATTCTTGATGTGAAGCTTGAAGTTGTACGAGAGCTTGTGGCTGAAAACATTGAGAATGGAAATCGCTTGGAAGCTCTTACATATTCAGCAGTATATCTGAAGGTTCTATTTATGATACATTAGTTTTCGATTTGATCGACTGGACAAGAATTAGTTCATGCCCTTATCAGATTATTTTGTTTTTTTATGTAGTGGATAAACACAGGTCAGATTCCTTGCTCCGAAGATGGGGCCCACCATCGACCGAACAAGCATGCCGAGATTTCCAGGCTTATATTTCGCGAAATAGAAAGAATTTCCGGCAGGAAAGACACTTCACTTCAGGTCTTCATCATTTTCACCAACTCTTTTTCTGTGTTTGTTGAACTTATATTTAAGCTATTTGTTCGGTACCATGTTCTTTTTTTATGCAGGAAATACTCGTTATACGCAAGATTCATCCATGCTTACCATCATTTAAGGCAGAGTTCACTGCACCTGTTCCTCTAACAAGAATTAGAGATATTGCTCATAGGAACGATATCCCTCATGACCTTAAGGTTGTCAACTAAGTCCTTTTCTTTAATCATTTTTTTCTTTCTAGCAAACTTTTGTCGATTCGTTAACATAGTATTATCAACGTACCAGCAAGAAATCAAGCATACAATACAAAACAAGCTTCATAGATGTGCGGGGCCCGAAGATTTAATTTCCACAGAAGCAATGCTTGCAAGAATTACAAAGAACCCTGGAGAGTACAATGAAGCTTTCGTTGAGCAATTTAAGATATTTCATCGAGAACTTAAAGACTTCTTCAATGCTGGAAGGTACTATAGTTACGCTTTTAAGAGAATTTTTTTTTTCTAACGACTAATTCTTGATTTTTCTTATGCTTGATTGTGATCCGTGCGTTATTGAAGTCTGGAAGAACAGCTGGAATCAATTAGAGATTCACTGGATCAAAGCTCTGCACCACTATCTCAGTTTTTAGAGTCCAAAAAGGTACACTTCTATGTAATTCTTGATTTTCAGTTGTGGTTTAGACTTTAGATGATTTTGTTGAAAATTGACTGTTCCCTTGAATAAACACGGGCATATTATTCAGGTACTGGATAATATGGACGGAAGTGGAAATATCTCCGATTTGATGAAAGTTATACAATCTCTGAACAATCTTCGCCAAGATATTGCAAAGGGTCTCCAAAGCGGGCTTCGAAATGATGCTCCAGATGCTGCAATAGCAATGCGACAAAAGGTGAAGTCGCCTCTCTATTTGTTGTTTCTTTTTTCAATAGTAATCGAATATATAGATGTTAACCAAATAATCTACACAATTGCAGTGGCGACTTTCTGAGGTCGGACTTGAAGACTATGCATTCGTTCTTTTAAGCAGGTACATAGCGACGAACGACCAGGGTCGTTACAGTCATTTCGCAAACTTAAATCGGACTATTGAAAGTGTGTTTTTTTCCGGTAGGTTCCTTAATGCACTAGAAGCTATGGGAGGGGCACACTCGCTTGTAGAGAATGTCGAGCAAAAGAATGTTAGTTCTTGGAATGATGCACTTGGAGCTTTAGTCATCGGCATTAATCAGTTGGGGCTATCTGGATGGAAGCCTGAAGAGTGCAGAGCTATTGGAAACGAGATTCTTGCATGGAAAGAGAGAGGTCTTTTAGATGCTGAAGGTATCTTTTCTCCTCTACAAATTCAATAGTATTGGTTACGGTTAAATAAGGTTGATATCGTCTAAAAGATAGTTTGTCGCAATCATTACAAAGGCGGTGAAAATGGTGCGAGAATATGGGGTTTGAGGCTTAAAGCTACGCTTGATCGAGCCCGGAGACTGACTGAAGAATATTCAGAAGCACTTCTTAATATATTCCCCGAAAAGGTTCAGGTAAAGATATTGTCTTTCTCGTGTTTACTGCTTATATGTGCGATTAATATTGTAAAATTTTTTTACACGTTGACGTAATCGGCCCTACAGATACTAGGAAAAGCTCTTGGGATTCCCGAGAATGCTGTGAGAACATTCACGGAAGCTGAGATTCGTGCTGGGTATGATTCACAGATTACCCTTTAATTGTTGTCATTTCCAATAAGAAATGCATTATTATATGAAGTTAGTCATTATTATAGCCATCTAATATTTAGTTGGAAATGTAGTGTAATATTTCAGGTTTCGAAACTGTGCACGGTTCTTTTGAAGGCTGTTAGGAATGTTCTTGGATCTCAGGGTTGGGATATTCTTGTACCAGGAGATGCTTCTGGAACCCTCGTCCAGGTACTGTGTCGAAGATAAATTTATCTATTTTATCTTTATTGTGGTTAATTAACTTTTTTGTCTTCTTTTTTTGCAACTGATTTTTTAGGTAGAGAGCATTGTTCCTGGTTCGATACCATCGTCTGTAACAGGACCAATCATTCTAGTTGTGAACAGAGCTGACGGAGATGAAGAGGTTCTGCCACTTTTCCATCTATATATATGTTATATTATAATTGTCGGGATATCGAATATTTTGGTCGTCGAAATTCATTTTGTACTCAAATTTATGACAGTGAAGATTATATTAAATTTTTTTATGTTGACTGTTTGACAGGTAACAGCTGCTGGAGCTAACATTGCCGGAGTTATACTAATGCAGGAGCTGCCGCATTTGTCTCATCTTGGCGTTAGGGCTCGTCAAGCAAGTCCTTATCCCCTCTTTGTTTTTTTTTTTTTTTTTTTTTTTTTTTTTTTTTGTTTTCTCGATAATGTATATAGATTTGGTCAAGAATCTCTCCGCTAATTGCAGGAAAAAGTTGTATTTGTGACTTGTGAAGATGAAGAAAAAGTTGCGGATATCAAAACACTATACGGAAAATTTGTGAGGTTATATATTTTGTACATTTAACTCCCTACTATTTATAGTTAGAGTTTCAACGGTTCTTTTAATAAATTCGTCTTTTTCTTCGCCAACGTTTTTCAGGTTGGAAGCATCGTCAGGAGGTGTCAGCTTGGCTGAAACTTCAGCAAAGAGCAACAATGGGAATATTCCACTTGAAAATCAATCAAATACTTCTTCATCAAAGAGCACTTCCTCGGTTACTGTAAAAAACTCCGACGAAAATCAGGTTAAGATATTATTTGCTAAGATGAATAGATAATTTAATTTTGCAGTTTTTCTCAAGAATGTTTATGGATGCTATTCAGGTAGTAGTGTCAACCGAAGGGGTTATACTGCTCGAGAATGTTGATACACGAATCTCCGGTGCAAAAGCTGCAGCCTGCGGTCGCCTAGCTTCTTTGGCTGCTGCTTCTCATAAAGGTAATAATAAAAAATTAAAAAAAAAAGATAAAAGAATAAATTTTGCTGTAGTTATTACTCTCCATTAATTTATAAATAGGCATTATTTTTTCGTCAATCTTGAATGACAGTGAACAATGAGCAAGGAGTTCCGGCATCCTTTAAAGTCCCAAATGGAGCAGTATTACCTTTCGGTTCAATGGAAACAGCTTTAGAGCAAAACGGATCAATCGAGACCTACAAATCACTAATTCAAACCATAGAAACAGCCGAAATCGATGGAGAACTCGATAAACTCTGCAACGAACTACAGAAGCTAATTTCTTCCCTAAGCCCACCAAGCAAAACCATCGAAAGCTTATCCAAAATATTCCCGGAAAAAAACACTCGATTGATAGTCCGTTCGAGTGCTAATGTGGAGGACTTGGCTGGAATGTCAGCTGCTGGTCTTTACGATTCGATTCCAAATGTCAGTCTATCCAATCCAATCGTATTCAAGCAAGCCGTAGCTCGTGTTTGGGCTTCGTTGTACACTCGAAGGGCTGTTCTGAGTCGGAGAGCCGCCGGTGTGGCTCAGTCGGAGGCGGTGATGGCTGTGCTGGTTCAAGAAATGCTATCGCCAGAATTTTCTTTCGTGCTCCACACCGTCAGCCCTACAGACAAGAATCAAAATTTGGTGGAGTCCGAAATTGCACCTGGTCTTGGTGAAACTCTTGCCTCAGGTACTAGGGGTACCCCTTGGAGATTATCGAGCGGGAAATTTGATGGGGCGGTGCAGACTTTGGCGTTTGCGAATTTTAGTGAGGAGATGGTGGTGCGTGGTGGTGGGCCGGCGGATGGGGAGGTGGTGCGTTTGACGGTGGATTATAGTAAGAAGGCGTTGACGGTGGATTCTGTGTTTAGACAGCAGCTTGGTCAGAGGCTTGGTGCTGTTGGTTTGTTTCTCGAGCAGAAGTTTGGGTGTGCGCAGGATGTTGAAGGCTGTTTGGTTGGGGAAGATGTCTTCATTGTGCAGACACGTCCACAGCCCGAATGATGGATTATTGATTTAATCCCGTTTTTTGTTCGCGCGACTGAATCAAGAATCGTGTTTATGTGATGTACAGTTTGCCATGAATAAAGTGTTGGAAAGGGGGCAGATGGTGCAACCTTTTCAGTCATCTTATAAATACACGTGTGTAAACACTGAAGTATTTTTACTCATTAATAAAACACAATGCAGGTATTATTCAGCACTAATTTGAAGAAAAAAAAAAAGTAAAGCCAATCATCAATCCTGAAAAAAACAGAAAATCACCTGAACTTGGTTTGTAAAATACAGAACAAGGAATTACAAAGTACTGTTTTAGAAAGACAAATGGGGTTTAGGCCTATTTTTGATTGGTGATGATGATGTAATTTCCCAAGGTAAAATGAAAACAAATCAAACATGAATCTCTGTGTTTTTTCTATGGGATTACATCCAAGTAAAGACATGGCTTTGCAATCAACTATACAGCTATAAAATGTCGGCAAAGAACCACTAATTACACATGAGCTCGTCAAGATTTATCGGACGGCCTTCGGAAACGCTGCTGCTGCTGCACTCGGGCAGATGGACTAGGTAGTTGGTGGTCAATAACAGGATTCTCTTCAGACACTGCATTACTACAACAGGCACCATCTTCACCAGGCTGAGGCATCTGAATGATCTGCCCGAACAATTGGAACGAATTTTCACGGACTAATTTGGTTGCAGAGGCAACACTGCTCTGACTAGGAGGCGATACATTGTCCTTGTCCGAATACGAACTCCCAATGCTTAGTACTGTTGAGACAGTTTCACGTTCTGGTTCTCCTTCATTCTTGTCCGGGATTTCTTTCGACACTTGGCTGTTAGTGGTGGTGGTGGTGGGTATATAAACGGGATCTAGCCTGGCTCCCTGAATGCTAGCATTGAACAGCGGCGAGTTGAACTCTGCCGTAGGAAAGGGAATTTCTCCCTCTCCAGCAGATAGCAGCATATCTGAATATGACAGGAGTTTGAGCTTCTTTAAAGGAGGGAAGTTGGGATTGAGCATTAGAGTGGGATCGAGGTATTCAACTTGCCAAGGGCTAACTCTGTTCACATTCCGCATACTTTCAGGTTCATCCCAAGTCATCTGCGTTATACAAATTGATCACAATCAATCAACAAATACGTTCATCCAACCTACAAGTATAACTTGATACGGAATGCAGAAAAAAAAAAAAAAAAGGAATGAATAACTTATCATGAAGAAATGATTCGGAAAAAAAAGTCATTCATAACTGCCGGTAAGAAGTCCGAAAACCTTCCATTTTGAACGGTATCAGTTTCTCTGTTACTGAATAGAAATATCCCTGTAATGAGAAACACTACACCTGGATATGATGCAGATAATCCCACAAAGCATACAACACTTTCGCCATGACATAATAACATGATCGATAACATACAACCAAATCAAGAACATGGCCTCATATATAGGTTCGACTGTGAGATATAACATTTCACAAATCAGCATCCAAACAAAACAACCCGAATTCCGACATGAAAATCTAATCAAGCATACATATATACTAATTCTAACATGACAGATCAGAGAAGTCAATTAATGATACAGCATGAAATTAAACCAGAATCAGCATATGAGAGAATATTCCGATTTGAGTAATGGCAATTCGACAACAAGGTGTTACTAAAGCAATTCAGTAAATCCTATAGATTTAATATAAACTCGTTTTCTAAAAATGATCAAGAACATCAGTTAAAAGTTTAATACCAATACAATCCAACATCATCACTGTGCAAATGCTCACTGTAAAAAATTAGCATGAAAGGGCAAATGGAGAATCCTAGTATACCTGGAGCAATCCCCATGGAGAGCCGCACCAAGGCCCGGTGTTAGGGCACGAAACAGCAGCAATTGTACCGGAAGACCACGTCAGCCTTGATGAATCGTCTGCCTCCACCGCCATTTTCACCCTCATTCCGGCGGTCCAGTTTGTTCTGGTCGCCTCACACACCTTCTCCGCCTTCACCACGAAATCCGGCGATCCAAACGTAGGGCAGTACAACACCTCGAACGCCATTCCTTTTACAGCATTCTCAATTGCCCTCAAGGCCTCGCCGCCGTTCTGACCTTCAATGCCGCCAAACCTCTGGGCTCGCCTCACCCCAATATAGAGCTCATCGGTCGATTGTTTCCTCATAAAAACAGCTGAATCCCCGGCCACGAGGCGCTTGGCGTTCACGAACTTGCTCCAGCCCGTAGTCAACAAGTGGCGGCGCGGAGTCCCCCTGTAGATGTGCCGAAACTCCCATGCATTGTTGTTGGTGTCTTTCAACGTCAGATTCTGAACCGGCGGATCCGCCGCGAAGTCCAGCGGCGGGAAAATCATGTCCGCGCAGGACCTAGGAACCGAAAACCCTCCGCCGTTGTTGGCATCGGACGGAGTCAGAATCTTCGAGAACAAAACGACGTCGCCCTGATTGTTCTCTCTATCGCCGCCGGCGTTGCTAACCGGACATGGCCCGTAGGTGTTGATGGGCTGGAGGGTGATTTTGACGAACACTTGGTCGGATAAATGATTGGAGAAGAAACGGATTGACAGTACTTGACAATAAATGAAGGGCCGTCCTAGGGCAAAATTGAAACTGTTGATGAAGGCGGTTGAGAAGGAGCAGTGTTCGAGGTGGCCCTGGGGGAAGTAGTACACAAATGAGTTTGGGGGTGGAATTTGGACGCAGGCGCCGGCGACGGCGCGCCAGATGGAGGCGTCGACCTCGGAGGCGGTCGCGACGGCGGAGGAGGAGGAGGAGAAGTTAGACATTGGTGGTGCCGGTGAGTGTAAGGATATAGAGACAGAGATTGTACGTATAGGTGACGTACGGCGGTAGGAGTGAAGGGTGAAAAAGGAAAAGGCAGAATTCAGGGGTGGGGGGGTGGAGGGTATATATAGGCCCTGGGGTTTTGTTGGGATTTATGGGGGTGTGACAGATTTACATCATAACTGTCTTGTAGCACAATCAGGAGAAAATGGGATTCTTCACGCGCTTCTACTCGCTTGTATCTACGCCCCTCCCTATATGTGTGTCATTCACCCATTGTTCAAATGATTTTTTTGAACTTATAACTATAGGTGAATATTAAAACAAATTTTAGTTTTATGTGTATCAAATATATTTCAACATATATAAGTTTTCCTAAATTAAACGCTACTAAGTGAAAATTTATTTTTTCTTTTTAATTTTTTTTTTTTCCAATATCAATATTAGAAGAGTAGAATTGTTTACAATCCACGCGCGCTAAATTTTGTTATTTCTTTAGAATGTTGTCCGTCTTAAAAAAGTCAACGCCTCGTGCGTGGTACAAAATTTGATATCTCATTACGTATTTCGTGCAAATGAATTTATATATCAACAATCCAATTACGAATAGTGAAAATCCGGAAATAATTATGAAAATCTACTTCATAACAAATAATAAATGTCGTGTTAAATGAGTTTATCATCTACGGAATAAATTTTATTTACGTAATTTTTGTGATGAGCATATAAATATAAATATTATTTTGTAATAGAATATTTAAATTGTTACAGAGCAGTGGATTAGTAAAATGGGAAAAAAAATCTTAATACATAAATTATTTATAACAAAAAAAAAAAAATCCTGACAGAATAGTGAAATAGAATTAGCAAAAATAGGAGCGTGGTATTCACGGCCTAATAGCAGAAACAAGACACTGACATCTCCTGAAAACAAAACCAAGTGAGAATAAAACATGTCAGTGAAAATGACCAGATAGCCCCTACCAAGCTCAACAGAAATGCCTAACGTCACGTTGTTTTAAATAATCTTTTAACCTCTCGCCCTAATCTCTGAATGAAATCCCAATTCAAACGGAGTTTTACAATTACACATTCACATGGGGCATATAACTATTTCCTACAAGAGCAAGAAAGAAAAATCTGAATATGAACAAGTCAATTTTTTTTTTCTTTTGTCTAAAATCATTACCAATATGTGTTATATGTCCAAAATTCAAATAAATTCTTGACAAATAAATTAAAGTAGATGTATTTCTAACAAGTTTTCCAAAGTTAAAGCAAATGTTCATATAGATACGTACCCCAACTTTTTAATTGATTTTTTTATAAAATATAATAACAATATATTGTGAATATACGTCTAATTAAATTAGGAATAAACCAATAAGAACAATATAATGATGAGGGTAAAATGAATATGTGAGATATTTGCAAAGAAAAGAAAGAGGAGGGCAAAATGGGAGAATGGGAGGGGTTGTAATATCTGAGGGAAAATGAGTGAGGACACTTGTGTTGTGTTGTGTTGTGTGTAGAGAGTGAGAGTAGTACATCACGATTCCTACGTGGACTCTATTTTCAACAAGTGCACCAAACTTGCGTGCTCTTCTTTGACCAACCAGAATCCCCCCCCCCCATTCGCTCTTTTTTTGGTTTTGTTTAGCTTTATTTGAAATAGTCACCTCAGTAACTTGAACAATTAGAATTAACTCAAGCTTTTTATGATGTTTTAATATATTTCATTAGTTCAAACTTTCATTTTGACGTGAACATAAATAATTAGTTCATACCTATTTTATCATTCTCAACACTAATTAGGGTTTTGTTTAATTTTACATTATTTTTTATTATTATTATTATTATTATTATTATTATTATTATTATTATTATTATTATTATTATTATTATTATTATTATATAATTTATTTTATTAATTTAAACAAAATTATACTATTTTTTTTCCTTGCGTTAGGTTGTCGGGCTCTTATCAACTGACATCGATTAGCTGATTTCCGATCAGCTGACTATTTTTTTTCGGTTGTGGCACCGATCAGCTGAATTCCGATCAACTGACTTCTGATGGGACGACCAACTGATTTGGTTTGTTGGGTATTATTTCAACGATGGCGACGGGCGCCTGAACCAACACAAATTAATATTGCAACTTTACAAATATAAACACTATATTAAACAGCATTAACCAAAAATCTGAATCAAATAACTAATATTAGTTGACTAAATAAAGTGGAAAAAAGTACGTCATAAGAAGGTTATGAATGCTGGGCCTGTCTCAAATGAAAGTACGCAGGGATATTTTTGGAATACGAAACTTGGTTTTATGGGCCTTGAGTCAAATTACCCAAATTATTTTTCAATTAAAGTCGCACAAGGAAACATCTCACTTTTATTAGCAACCACACCACAAAAAACAAATGAAGACCAACAAAACACACACAACATAACCAACTCACAATAACACACCGATATCCAACACCAAATGAAACACCACACAACTAAAACCATTAAAAAAAGCACAAGACATAACAATAAAAACTGTGTATAATAAGCAAAAGTCCATTAGAGCTCACTCATTCACTCCTCTTCAGATTCAGACTCCGCACTCTGCAGCCACTCGACAAACGGCTTCACATTCTTCCAAATCAACGAGCCTTTATTATCTCCCTTCAACCCCTTCTCATACCAATCCACAATGAACTCTTCTTCCAGCACATCATTATCATAAAACGCCTTCAAAACCAACGCAATCTCTTTCGCTGCATCAGGACCCGCTTTCCCACAGAAAATCTCCACAGAATGGAGCAGCATCATCTGCGAGCTCTCGTCCTGTACAGCCGCTGCAATGTACTTCTTCTTCTTCAAAACCTCCTTAGACAGGCCTTTCCCAACCCCCTCAAACAGGGCCTCGAAAAGGGCATCAATAATCTCTTGGTGGGTGCCCGAAAGAGATTCCATTAGCTCACCAGGTGGCAAACCCTTCTTTACGTAATCCTTGATCGCATCAACAAGTTGTGCTTTGCCAGATTTTTTGACGCCGTTTGTGTGACCATTAACAGCAGCTTTAGGTTTTGCTTCCCCACGTGGAGAGCTCTTGCCAGATTTTGCCTTATCTTCATTGGCTGCAAGCATGACCATGTTAGCTGTGACAGCATTCAGCTGCTCCTGGATTGTCTGTTGTGCAGCAACCACAGAGGTGTCAGTCTGCCATTGGACATCATCGTCACTGTCGTCATCAGCTGCAGCGGCTGGTTCGTGCTCCTCCGCCTGGCTGCCAGCTGGCGAATGTTCCTCATCAGAGTTATGGGATTTCTTCTTACTGGATGCTGCTTTTGGTGGGACCACGTCTTTCGAACCCTTTTTCTTCACAACGTCTTTCTTGAGTTTCTTCTGCTCTTCGTCCGCTGCCTCTCCTTCCTTCATCCGCTCCTTCTCAGCCCTCCTCATAGCTTTCTTGTCCTTCGAACCTTTTTTCGCCTCGGGAGGGTTTTTGATAATGAATGTTGTGAGCTTGTCTCTCATGTCAACATCGGAGATGAAACCACAAGCAGCACACTTGAGATTGATCATCTGTGACTTGGTGATGATGACTTCAGTTTCAGGGTTCCCACAGCCATAGCACTGAACAAATTTCTTGATGAAGTTTTCAAGAAGTCCGGCAAGTTTAGCAGTATCATGGGCCCCATTCACATGGGAAGTTCCAGTCTTCTCGTCAAACTTGGATTGAGCTCCCAGTTCGCAGCCGAAATACTTGGTTGTGTACGAAGGAGGCCTGCTCAGAGCCTTTGCAATGTCAACCATATTGACTATATTGGTCTTGATTCCATTCCCACGACCTTCGATTTTGGTTATCATTCGAGGCATCTTGTACCTGTAGAAGGCATCATCCTTGTTCCCTGCACCAATGTTCTGTAAAGCCATTTTCTCCTCGTGATAAGGTATCACTGAAATAACTCAAAAGGTAAGTGGGTTATCTTCTTCGAGATCAGGAACAAGCCGTATAAGCTGACAATCGTCACGAAATTCGTTGAATCCTTGATGTGGCTTGAGATTCATGCAGCTAAATTCAAGATCGGAATGCCTATCCTTTTCTCTTGAAGGACAGTACTCTCCAAGCAACCCAATCGACAATAGAAAACAAGATTCCCGCTCAGACATAAAAGAAGCTAAATTAAGGCCCTCCACTTTTGCTGACTGCAAGTATACTAGCCAAGGCCCTGGAAAAGAGACAAATCATTAATAAGATAGAATGAATATCAACGAAAAGAAAAATTGCATCATTATAAATCAATTAAGGGCATAATTTGCATCACAGGTTGTACTCCACCAGCAAAATTATATCAAAAATCATAAAAAACAAGGGTACGCCTTGCGATTAACAAATAAGTTAAGTTGATGCAGTATATAAAACTAAAAATATCTACATCTTTCCATAATCGAAATTACGAAACCAGAGGCAAAATAAATATAAATCATTAAAGTCATTCTAGGGCAAAGAACAACCTTCAAAAGATACATAACCTACAATCACAAATTCCAGGATGTAGTCTACAAACAGTACACAATAGCAATCCAGTCATCATCAAACCCCACATGTTTTCAGCCACACAAATCCAAAACTAGAAAATTTCCACTTCGAGTAAAAGTATTAAGATCCTACAGGAAAACCCATAACCAAATCTAGATCATACGAAAAAGAAAAAAAACATATAAGAGGCGGAATCCCAACAAACAGCATAATAAAAGTCAAATCGCATACGCCAGCTTCTTCATCTCAATCAAAAAACCGAAGAACAAAATAGAAAACAACATATCCCATAAGATCTAAATCCAATCGGAAAAAATATCGTACGGTATCAGCAAAATCGAGATATCAGTAAACGGAGATTCAATCAATAAAATACAATCAAAACAAATCGATCTAAAACAAAAGTGATAACACCATAAATCGGGGAGAAAAAAAAAGTTGGAAAATACCTTAATTCGAATGAGATGGAGAGATTCGAAGAAGACGAACACGGTAGAGACGTTGCGTATGGAGTGAGTGGTTGAGGATATAGTGAGATGAGGAAGGAGGAGAGATGAATATATATATAGGTGAGAGGAAACCCTAGTTGTCAAGGATTAGGAGTTTAGGGCAAAAACAAAACACAGCAGCGTAGGAAAACAACAAACGACACCGCTTTCTGATTTCTTTCTCTCTATTCAGATTTTTTCTACCTGTATTTTCTTGATTTTCCTCAAAAAAATTTAATAATAATAATTTTATTGACAAAGTACATTAACCAATAAGTAATGAATCAAATATGTTATATATTGAAATATATTTATTTATTAGTATAGGATTAATGAGATATAATACGATAAATAAGTTACAAGATTTAAAAAATTTAACTATTAAAAAAAGTTATTAGGATTTCTGACTTTTATTTTGGAGACCAAGTCTCTAAAACAAGGGGTGGCAAATAGGCCCATGACAAGGGCACTTAATTAAAAGAGGGACATCCAATTTTTTTGTCTTTCAAATAAATCCAACCCATTCAAACTTATTTGCAAATAAGAAAAATCCTTTTATATATACCAAATTACCCCCAATTCATTGAAACCCAATTTAACTCCAATTTCATGATTTACACCCCAATTTAGCCCAATTTCATCAATTAACTAATTTTAACCATAATTTCAATTTTGACCCGCCACCACCGGAGACCGGTTTTTTTTTTTTTTTTTTGAAAATTTATTTTTTCCTGAAATTTTTTTCCGGCCGGTCAACTGCCGTTGACCGTCGGGTCTCCGGCGTTGACTTTTTTTTTTTTTTTTTTAATTTTGTTTTTTCTTAAAAAAATATTTTAATTAATATTACTGTCTTGGCTGCTAAATTACTATCTCCGGCAGTTATTTAAATGTCGGAGACAGTAATTTAACTGTTAATTGACTCTTTTGTTTTTTTTTTTTCTTCAAAAATATTTTAATTAATATTACTGTATTCGTTGCTAAATTACTGTCTCCAACAGTTATTTAACTGTCGGAGACAGTAATTTAACTGTTAATTGACTTTTTTATTCTTAAAAAAAATAATTTTAATTAATATTACTGTATTCGTTGCTAAATTACTGTCTCCGGCAGTTATTTAACTGTCGGAGACAGTAATTTAACTGTTAATTGACTTTTTTTTTTCCTTAAAAAAAATTATTTTAATTAATATTACTGCCTTGGATGTTAAATTACTGTCTCCAACAATAATTTAACTGTCTTAGACAATAATATTAATAATATTACTGTTCGGAAAAATAATATTCATAATATTACTATCACAAACAGTAATATTACTGTCTGAGACAGTAATTTAGTAGCCAAGACAGTAATATTAATTAAAATATTTTTTTCTAAGAAAAACAATTCAAAAAAAAAAAAAAAAAAAGTCAACGCCGGAGACCGGCGGTCAACGCCGGAATCTGGCCGGAAAAAAAACATTTCATAAAAAAAATTATTTTCTGAAAAAAAAAAAGTTTTGGGGGTTAATGTGATATATTTGTTTAAATTCGGGTCAATGTGTAATATTAAGGAAGTTAGAGTATAATGGGTGGAATTGATAAGAATTATATTATTGAGGGTATTTTAGACTAAAGACATGGGGATGGGCTTAATTGAGAGACTGTTTTTTTTGTGGACCAAAATGCATTTAAGTCTCATGTGATGGACCTTTTTGCCATTTGCCCCTAAAACAAAAGTTACATACCAACGAATTTTAAATAATAATTGTTTCTTATCTTAAGCTATTGATTATTTTATATGCTATTTAATAAATATTTGGGCAAAAAAATCTGCAAGGTTATTGTGATTTAATAATCACACTACGTTGAATTTTCTAAACTATTGTGATTTAATAATCACACTACGTTTAATTATTGTGATTTAATAACTACACCGGTGAAATGCACTGGATAAATCTAAACTATTTATAAACACACAAACACATACACATCAACATTAGTGTCTAGATCAACCATAAAAATCCATCAGTGTAATTTTTATCTGATATAGCATAAAAATAATCGAGTTTAGAGCCGTATGGCCTTAGATATTTAGTACTAATTTGAAAGATAATTTGTGCCAACACAAACTTGAAACTTCGTTTGTTTTGGAATTATTGTGAACTCGTATTTCTGATTATAACCAACGAGACAAGTGGATGGATGAGATCACTCCAGTTGTTCAAAGTATTTATAAAAACAAAACAATAGCTATCATTTTGATGTTGAAAATTTGGGAATACAGCTTGACTAGTTATAGGGGGTTGAGTAGAGTATAGCACTGGGTAAACCTGGACTCTCGTATAATAGCTTACGAATCATACGAGAGACATAAACCGTACTAGGCAAATCATGTGTGACATGGGGATTGAAACTTATGCAAATATAATTTACAGTTTGTCACATGTGCGCTTGAATTGTTTATATTGGGCTTAGTAAATTGACTAAATTCAAATTTTAAAGTTGGGGTCCAAATCCTATAATATGGATCAACGAACACTTGTGTGATTGGATTAGACATGCTGGACCTTCACTGGGCCATGGCCCATTATATTACACTCAACATTACTTCAACCCGGTAAATTTAAATTTAGTAGCCCAATTAACTGTACATCATCAGTAGAGCTTTTGTTCCCATAGTTAAATTGAGTTTTGAAAGAAATTACATGAATGGCATCCGATTTTCTGTAAATTAAGAGTAGTCCGTTTAAAGCACCGATAAATGGTTTACACCTTATCTGCAACTATGAATCTAGTGTCGTAATTTTCAATTGAATGCAGAGTACAAATCTAACTGAATATAGAAATATATAGACCATTCTTTCATTATGAGAGGAACACAAACATCCGGTGAATTCCACCGAGTTATATCCTACCATATAAGTGTAGACATCCATACACACATTCACGCGTATAAGTGTGATTGTATGTAAATCAGAGGTAGGAAAATTACACACTGAAGTTCACCGGATGGTGTGTAGCATAGAATAATAGACAGGGCACAATTTGCCTCACATGAAAGCACAACACAAGCTTCTAACAAGGTCGGCACACAACATAAATTTCGCATCAACAACCCTTTACTTACGAGTACAATGTAAAGTACTATGTGAATATCAACTGCCAGCCTTACTTGTTTCGTCGTTTTGAACAACGAACACTTTCACAATTTGACGATTCCCAAAGACCATTGAGCTGCAATTCCAAATAAAGCATGAAAGATAAAACATTGATTACTTGGCTAAGAATTATTCAGCCATGAGTAGTTAAAATCATTGTAGTAGAAGTCAAAGCCAAAAAATGAACCTTAAAAATGCTAAAAACAATAGTCGACCGAGCTATACAAAAGCAGAAACATAAACAAACATAAAGAGAAGTAGACACTAGTTAGCAAATGGATCAGCATGTGATTGTGATCAAATGCAGGAAGAATGGAGATAGCTAGCATGGGGTAGAGAGAATGAAAAACTGTAGGGCTGAAGTCTAAATTGAAATCCAATACTAGGATGCAATCCCACGCCTTTTTCTTGCAACCCATTAATCACCAAAACATAAGGATTGGGATTATTGTATTGTTATCGAAGAGGTTGCGAACGTCTCGATGTCAAAACTCGAACAGAGACAAGGGCCCTCTTCTACATACATTTACTACTTTCTTTCAAACACTCTAACCCCATGGCTACCAACACTGCATCCTGCTCACACCTTTTACTTTATACCATCATTTCCATTTCTTTTACTACCTTTTCATTTCCGGAAGAAAAAAAAAAAAACTACAAGACTTAATCAACTTTTTCATCAAACCAACTTGTAGAATGATCATGGAATAATGTATGGGAAATTAGATGACAGAAAGTTGAGGTAAACAAATCAATTTTAAACCTAATTACCTAAATAGCATTCCAGAAATTAACGATTCAAATAACAAAACAAGAAGCATGAGTAGAATGACCTAATAATGAGCATGAAATCGACCGGTCCAGCTGATAAAACTCTGTCGACGAATTTAAGTATGAATTATCTGACAGAGGAAAGCGGCCCGAAGAAGAAAGAGGAAACTAGGGATTAGGTTTGAAATCAAAGAGAAGAAAGAACAAGGATGATTAGGTCATTAGGCTTCGCTGCGGTACTTGTAGCTAAAATGGGCCAATATTTTCCTTTTTCTTTTGAGATGTAAAAATGGGCCAACATTTCAATTTCAACATAAACAATTAATTCTACAGTCCAGCCCAAACCAATCACTTATTCCAAGTTGTTCAGCATGTGACAACAAATGAGGCCAAAAATAATAATAAAACATTGCCCAGCTAATCAAAATTTAGTAAAAGGTTCAAATCCTCCAAATAAAATACCAACAAAAATATCCAAAGGGAAACCACTGCATCAACAATAATCCCAAATGCAGTGCTTATTGCAACATAATATAAATGGTAGAGATACGTGTCTGTATAATAAAACTTAAAAAGTAAAAATAATAACAGCAACTTGTACAAGTAACTGCCTTCTCTCCGAAAAGCACCCAACCACAGCAGACCATAAAAAACATAGAACAGTAAAGATATTAATGTTTCAGACAATCTTCATATTGCCCTTACTCACAGACCTCTCCTCCATATCGCTTACTCGTAACTGTTCCACAACAAAAGAAAACAATAATAAACAACATAAATCATTTATTTGCATAGCCGACTTAAAGAAAGTAACTTATATTTATCACATACCTCAGCGATTGTCCCTTCAATTTTGTTTTCCCATCATCATAGCCACGAGCAGCGCAGTCGTCAGGCGCGAGCCCTCGCGCACCAGTGCAGGCCTCCTGCTCTATCCCTGCACCGGATTTGGGGAAGTTGACTGATTGCTAGTCAGAATCTTCATAAACTTCTCCATCATCGGAAAGCTCGTCAAAAGTTCGAACATCCAACTGATAACGAAGGATCCCTCCAATTCCTCCAAAACCTCTGCAAAACTGAGATCCCTCTTGCGATTTGTTCGTCACAAACTCAAGTGTGCAACCAAATCGCTTATATTCATCTGCAAACCATTCGAGCAGTGATTGCTTCTCCTGAACCTCCAATTCAGCGTTTGTATCTTGATCCCTGAAATTACTCTGATCATTCTCCTGATCCTTGTTCAAGTGCTTTATGACAATTTCACCAGAAATAGTGTTCTTCAGCACATATCGATTAACGTCCAGATTTTCCCACACAATAAGTGTCTCGACTGCACCCATTTCAAGAACCTTCAGCGTGTCATCCACACCAAAAACATATTTCCCAGTGTCCTGACTAATCTCTTCGAAATACTTGCCTATAAGACGCTTCTCTTGTATAAATTTCACATTAGATAAGACCTCGGCAGAAAGCTCAATCGCCTGGTTGAAGCCGTTTTCACCTCCATAAGATACATCAACCACATTCAATATCTTCGCCTGTAGACGAGGATCAAACATATCGGACTGACTGAGTTCAGTCTTGAAATCGGCTGAACCAGCAAGTATAAGTCCAGACACATTAGGCTGGCTTGTCTGAGGGTTGATGTAAAATTGGGTGGAAAGCTCTGCTGCTTTCCTCACATAGTTGTGACGCTTCTCCATTCGCAAACGAGCAAACCTCAAAGCAGATTGCCCTCCTCTTCCATGCTTCTTAGGAAGATCCACAGTGAATTTGTGAAGAATCTCCCTAGTATTACCGCTCAATGTTCCAAAAAGGGTACCATTACCATCCATTATGATAAAGCCGAACTTGTCATCAGATTCCAGAAGTTCATTAAGCGCCTCCGTATGGAACTTGTTGTCACAGAGATAAAGAGATGCGTTAATAGGCTTGAAAGGCTCAAAGTCGATTGTTACCTTCTTTTCCTTCCCATCGTCTGTAACAATAGTTCCAGTGTAAAGCACGAGCCCGTTTGGAGGAACCTTGTTGTACAGTTTCAGCCTCTGTTGAGCAGAAGTGATTGCACCAAGAACAGATTGGCGATTTACTCTGCTCTTGATATTGGATGCAGTTCCAAATTCATCTCCAAGCATCTTAGTGACGCGAGACACTTGATCACGTGGAGGCATGATAAGTGAAATCATGCTAGTACCATTGCCTCGAGCAGCTTCCAGTGCCTTGATTAGCTTTTTGATTTTCCATATCTCAATGTTCTTATCAGTTTCTTGACCGTCCGACATTGTTCTTAAATTGCTGAGTTGATGCTGAAGAAACAATCCTAGATAGAATGCAAGAAAGATTGACTTATTAGAACTATCAAAAAACAAGGGAAGATTTGACGTATGAAATATAATTTTAGCTAAGACACAATAAGGTTCGAAATAATCGTTTGTTCTCTCTAGATATACGCATCCGATCAAATAAAACATACAGTTAAACCTCTATAAATTAATAGAGTCGGGACTGACCAAATTCTATTAATTTGGCGAAATATTAAATTATTGAGCTAATATTTAGTACGTTTTTACCGAGTCGAGTCGGACCATGGTTCGCCGGAACGGAACAGTGCATTGTCGCGGACACTGCCGTTCCAGTTCCGTTGCGTCGCGGCCGGAACGGACACATTTTAATTAAATTGTTTAAAAAATACAATATATTTCAAATATGTTTTTAATAACAATATTACAATTCAATAATATGCAAAATATTATTACAAATTAAAAAATAAATATTACAAAGAGAATATTATGAAAATATAAGCAATATTAATACCAACTAGAACACGAACTAGAATTGTGTAGGATATAATTGAAGAGTGAGGCCAAAGATCTGTGATTCAGGGGAATCTTCGTTATCTAACGTGGCCACCACCATCATATTATTTATTTATTTTTTCTTTTATGTTTTTTTTCCTTATTTTTTTTAGTTAAATTTGTTTTTTTTTTCTTTCCAAATTCTTTTTCACTGTTCCGGCACCGTTCCGGTGCCGTTCCGGCCGCGTCGGGGCCGTTCCGTGGCTCCGTCTCGCCCATCCCACCGATTTCTCGGCGTTCCGATGAGTCACGGTGCAACTACCGTTCTGGTTACGGATTCTGGAACGGAGGGCACAGTTCCCGTTCCGGAAGGGCCGTTCCGACCGTTCCGGCGAACCATGAGTCGGACCGTAAGAAATTATTATTTAAGCGAGGTTATTAATTTATCGAGTATTAATTTATGAGGTTCTACTGTAATAACAATAATCCATAAATATACACGCACAGAAGGTTTATCGAGCAAACAACAAAACGATTCGTTCAGCATGATGGAAATCTATATAATTGAACTTTGGCTTCTCAAATTTGAGAAACCAAAGTTCAATTTTAACAAATTGTGTAAAAATTAAAATAATAAAACCCTCAACCACAAAATCTGGAATTATTTCAAGCAACCAATCAACTACCATATTAGTTCAAGCAACCACCAACGTAATTTTTTTAACACCAATCAACTCTATAAAATCTAGGATTTGATTTCATCAGAAAATCACTCACAACTGAAATAAAAATAAATAAATAAATAAACTGAAATAAAATTGAAGGAATTTTGAATAGGTAAAACATACGTTCTCTACCACAACTTCTCTTCCTGTCGTGATTAGTTAACAAGAGATTCAGCTTCGAGCTCGAAATAATGAATATTATCACCGGTAGATGAGTCCTCCGTCTGCCGATTTTTTCTGTTTCGTTCTTATGGTATTCTGCTTTGTCACTTCTCTTTGGCCGATGTGAAAAGCCCTAGGAGAAAAGTCAAATATTTTGAATAGAGACAAATTTATTGAATAATTGTTATTTAATATAGATATTTATTAGTGTATTTTATAATTAAAGCATGGGCTGGTAATTAGTAATTTCAATTCAATGTGGTATTGTTGGGCTGGTAGTTAGTATTCTTAATTGGACCTATTGGCTCAAGTTGGACTTTTATTGGGTTAAAAAAATTGTTGGACTATATCTTATAAATTTCATGATGATGGAAGTCAGTTTGGTAAGGTTGGGTCAAACCCTCCATATTAGGACGATACTCATTTATTGTGCCGAGAGGCCGATTTATTGGGTCAGAGGCTCAATATGCATCAAAGATATGGATTCTTCTAGAAGCTCACCGGAAGAAAGCCCATTGGTATCTAGCTGGTTAAATGGTGCCCCTGTGATATGCGATTATCAAGTTCGTCATCTCGTCCGAACACTCAACAATAGTGGAGCAATCAATGTAAATCTCGACTAATTAAGAGGGGGATAGCCACACACAATTGTCTATATAAACAAGTGTAGAGATCCGACTACAGACACGATTCCAATACTCATCAATAAAACTCAATTTATACTATATGTTCGTCGAATTCATCTTCTCCAACGAAAAACAGCGTTCGGTGAATTTTCCAACAGCTTGGAAGAATGTCTTGAGAATGTACATCTTACACCATCACATGCATTTACATATGTCGCTTAATTAACTGAAATCGAACATGTTGAGACATTATTAAAGTTCAACTATTTAATAACTCACATTAATTTATTCTATAACAAATAAAATTATTTACATGGCACGAGAAGAAGACCACTTGCATCCCATTACTAGCAATAATTTGATTGTATCTCTTAGTCTAACTCCATTGGTTAACATAATACAACGAATCACAAAACCATTGAAGCAATAAACTAGAAAAAATACCAATAATAAAATATTCGAATTTCATTGCAAAAAAGTTCCATTTAAACCCATAATTTAAAAAAAAAATTGTTTCCAGGTAAAAAGATAATAATAACAATATCAAGACGTGTCTAATTGGTTGACATTGCAATAATTAATACACAAGTTATTAATAAAATAAAACTATAATTAAGGCTTCTTTAATTACAGTTTATCTTAAGTCATTGACAATTCCACCTAATTTATTACCAATCCCCTTTGCCTTAACCTCTATAGCCCAAAGAAACACTGACACGCACCTAAATATTTGCCAAACATGCGAAAATTTTAGTCCAACTGTCCAAATTTCAAAGTCTAAACCCGGGCGATAATTCTTCGAAATAAAATATTGATTATCTGAAATTATTCGGAAAATTCCATCGACATTCTCCATTTTCCAGCTCCATCGTCGCTCTCGTGTCACGTCTTTCCCACAACTCAGTCAATCAATATATATCCCCGATTTCGATCGTCTTCTTTTTTAAGTTTGCTTAATTTCTGGGTTTTTTTTTCCCCATTTCATTTTTTGAAGAAAATAATGAAGAGTAAAAGTGGTGGGAAGGTGTCTGCAAAATGGATTCCTGTTTTCTCCATTTGCTTCTTCTTCTTGGGCATGTTTTTCACCAACAAGTATGTCTTAATTAGTTCAAGAATTTTATTTCAGTTTTGTTGTTTTCTGGTTGGCTGATCTGGGTTTTTTTTTTAACAGATTCTGGGCTCCATTGGAATCTAACAGTCAGCTCATAACCAAGCAAAGGCTGGACCAAGAACTGCAGATCGTCTCCGAGGATTGCAATAATAAGAAGAAGGTTTCATTTTTCACTTCGATTTCGTCTTATGTTGCCACTATGATTCTGGGTTTGTTTCTTTATATGTAAAGATTCAATTTTTTTAGCCTTTTGATTTTTGGGTTTTGACTTTTGAGGTATGGATTTGGGTGGATTGGTTGATTCGATCTTCATTTTTTTTTCTTTTTGTCTGAATAGAAAGAAGGGGATATGGACAACAAGGATGCAATGAAGGAGGTGTACAAAACCCATGAGGCAATCCAGTGAGTTCATAATTCCCTGATTTTCAGCACTTTCTTTCTTGCACGTGTCAAATCTCAATGGGGTTTTCAGGTCATTGGACAAGTCAATTTCAATGCTGCAAATGGAGTTATCTGTGTCAAGAAGTGTTCAGGAGAAAGTAAAAACCGATGGGTCGCCGGCAATTTCCGATCAAAGCTCTCAAAGGAAGAAGGTATTTATGGTGATTGGTATAAATACAGCTTTCAGCAGTCGGAAGAGGCGTGATTCTGTCCGAGAAACTTGGATGCCTCAAGGTAATAAACATTACCTAATTTCGATCTCAATCGAAGTATATTTATTATAACCGAGAAATAAATTTGGGAAATTCGGTACATTTGCTGCTCAGGCGATCAACTTCGCAAGTTGGAGCATGAGAAGGGGATTGTTGTTAGATTTATGATTGGACATAGGTATATATTAATTAATTACTCAATCGTATTATTCGATTCTGTAATTGCATTTTCTTTAATGTTGCTTCTTTAAATCGAAGACTAATCTGGTAGATATGTTTCTTGATTGGTTCAGTGCAACATCAAACAGCATATTGGATAGAGCCCTCGACTCGGAAGAAGCTCAGCATAACGACTTTCTCAGGCTGGTAAAAAGAATTCAGCTCAAATATATATGTTTCTTTTTTCCTTCTTAAAAAACCCGTTTGAGCTGAAATCGTATATATTCAATATTTGTAGGAGCACGTTGAAGGATATCATGAACTATCTGCAAAAACGAAGATTTTCTTTGCCACTGCTGTTGCAAAATGGGATGCTGATTTCTATGTCAAAGTTGATGACGATGTTCATGTTAATTTGGGTAAGTATTGCAGCAACACCTTTTCAAATCCAAATAACTACCATTTTTATTTTTTTTGGCTAAATAACACTCGTATTATAAAATGTATTTGTCTTAAAAGGTACGTTAGCTGCAACTCTCGCACGTCACCGACCAAAACCCAGAGTTTACATTGGCTGCATGAAATCTGGGCCAGTTCTTTCTCAAAAGTAATCTTTATATTTCCGACAACTTTATAATGTTTCTTGATTCTGTTGTACATGTATGTAATAACTCGATATTTTGTTCAGGAATGTGAAGTACCACGAACCAGAGTACTGGAAATTCGGAGAAGACGGAAACAAATATTTCCGCCATGCAACTGGCCAGATTTACGCTCTATCTAAGGATTTAGCCACCTACATCTCCATTAACCAGTAATCATTCCCCGCTTATATGTTAATCCAACACAGTCACTCGCTTATAATTTTAATTCATGCATTAAAACGGCAATTTGTAGGCACATACTGCACAAGTATGCAAATGAAGACGTGTCACTTGGAGCTTGGTTTATCGGTCTTGAAGTTGAGCACATAGACGAGCGAAATATGTGCTGTGGTACTCCACCAGGTATTTATATATATTAGTTTACTTGATTTGAAAGATTAAGCCCTCGGAAAGAATGAATCTTGATTTGAATATGTTGGTAAATGTGCAGATTGCGAATGGAAGTCGCAAGCGGGGAATGTATGTATAGCCTCGTTCGATTGGAGCTGCAGCGGAATATGTAAATCAGTGGAGAAGATGAAATTTGTACATGAACAGTGTGGTGAAGGAGAAGAGGCTTTGTGGAATGCTTTATTGTAATATTCTTTGCACATACATTCAAAAAGAAATGAAAACATTCAGTCTAGCAAAGTTAACACCAAGTGATTATTATATCAAAAAGTTGGTGATTATGAAAAGGCAAAAAGCTAATAATTATTTCAGATGATTTTCTGTAAAAAAAAAAAAGAGGGCAGTGAGTTTTGAGGTTTATTTCTATGCTACACCGGGTGATTTTTTACCGTTGATCTACACACACCAATGTGGGTGTGTGTGTGTGTTTGTGTTTATGTATATGAATGATAAAGATCTACCCGGTGTATTTTATCCGGTGTAGCATAGAATAGACTGAGTTTTGAGTTGAGTAGATGTTACTTAATAGACTCGATAATTTACGTGTAAAACATTGTCCTGTGATTTGATACTGAGTTTTCTATAGAGCTAATATTTTGCTTCTAAGTATTTTGTTCATCAAATAAATTAAATAACAAAATATGTACACTTGGTTGGCTAGTATAACTCTACTAACTGTAGAGAGCTCTATACTGAACAGGCTAACCAGTTTGTTTGGATTTTCCATTTTCACTAACGAGAGTGAAGTTGCTGCTCTGTTTTAAGTTTCACCACAGCAATTGGTGACTTTTTACCCTTTGAAGTAAATTATATAGCATGACATAAGTATTAACTATTAACCATTATGAATCAAGTAATCAATCTTTAATAACATTTGAATTTTGTCATTTATGATGCTAAATTATATGCAGATATCCAACGGTACAATTTCTATAACACCACAAAATTAATTTAACTATATAAATTGAGTTATCAACGTAGTCGTTGTAGTATAGTGGTAAGTATTCCCGCCTGTCACGCGGGTGACCCGGGTTCGATCCCCGGCAACGGCGTTTTGTGTATATTTTATCAAAGTTCCAATATAACACTGTTGTTAATTAAATATAACAAAAAAGTCAAGCAACAAAGTCGTTGTAGTATAGTGGTAAGTATTCCCGCCTGTCACGCGGGTGACCCGGGTTCGATCCCCGGCAACGGCGTTTTTACTAACACCATTATTTTTAATGGGCCCATAAATGCCTTGATATCTAATTTCATGCTTATTGGACTGCAGAGGTTAAACTGTCTACTGGGCCTGTTAACATCTGCGCTATTTTTATTTTTTTATTTTCGAGTTTTCGTAGAGAGAAGATTACAACTGGATAATGTTTACAATGTGTAGTAGATGCCAAATGTCGTCTGATGTAACAAAGCTATATGTAATCGGTTATCATTTACTATGCATAACTGAATATATATACGTATTTAAGTGTGTGCATTGGCATGAGTACATAATCTCTGATTTAATTATGTTTTGTGAAAAGATTAGACGACAAAACAACCTTCAAACACAATATTAATTGTCCCTTGTTTATAATATAGCTGCAGTTTGGCCTCTCCACACCCAGGCCAACCCCTGGTTTTTTACTTTTTTTTTGCCCTCCCCCAATTAAATTTTTTTTTTTCTTGAATAGGACACGGTGTGTGAAATAGAATTTAATTGTAAATTCAAGTTTGATCTTGGTACTGTTTTCGGCTAGTATTTAGCGAAAGGTATGTGTTGTGTGCATGCTTGTAAGGCCATATGTAACCCTATTTTTTTTAAATTTTCTAAATAGAAGAAAGTTTGATTATTGTCGGGAAAAACACATTTGGTCCACCATATTTCAAAAATTCAACATTTTTAGTCATTCCCGTAAATTTTCTGTTAGTACTAACAAAATCAAGGAGTGTGCCGATGACAGCCTTAAGTGACGACCTAATGGTAAATTGATAAAAATGACCAAAAATGTTAAATTATTAAAAAACAAGGTATCAAATGTGTTTTTTGTTAATATAGAGACCATATGTGGAATCGATGCAAACATAAGGGATGAAAACTGTAAATTTCACGATTTCTCCAAATTCAAAATTGAATGAAGAGGAGCAAAGGGTCCCAGTTGGACTTTAACATGTGCGGTCCACATGCTGACAAACTCGTGATGTCGGCTAATGAGACACGTGTCCACCGACACTCATGTGCCTACAAAAATTCATCGTCCATTTATTTCTGAAATTCATCACTATATTGAAATACAACTTATGTAACAAATGACAAATTTAGTCCAATAGTCCTTCTTTTTGATAATTTTTCTAGTACAATAGTCAATTAAATCTAATAGACACCATTTTATGGACTATTGGACTGACTAATTGTTCAAAGGGAAAAGGAATAATAACTAAACCCACATTTTAAATGTTTTACACACCTAATAAGAAAGAGTCAACAATATATACAATAAACTCCGAAGATAAATCTATATGATAGCTACATATATATGCTAACAAATAAAAGATAAACTATATTTACTTCGAGACCTGAGTCTTCATAAACTTGTATTATTCAAATAATTAAACCTTTTTTATATAATAATAAACCTATCTATCTCTTTGCATGTGTATAATTATGAATAATGTGTCAGTTTGTCTCTGTGCGTGTTTCACTTGCAGACAAGTTATTGCATTTTATATGCATCTCTGGTTGACTCATTCGCTCTCTCACACACACACACATAAACCCGCATCTTGAATCTTGATTATAATCCCCCATTATTGATTATATTGTCCTCATTTAATTTCACTTCTCTCTCTCTCACACGCACACATACACATATCAGATCACATAGAAACTAACTAAACACCACACATAAATTTCTACACACCAAGAAACACACACAGTAAACAAGAAGAGTTGAGATCGAGAAACCCGATTAATGGGCCACGGATATGATCACCATAGCATTCAGCACCACCACATCTTCCACCGGAAAAACATGTTCCTCCCAATCTTCTGCAGATTATCAATCAAAGACATTAATCTCAACAACCGCCGCCGCAAGGATCCAACGCCCGCCGCCGATGAACCCTCCTCCCCTAAAGTCAGTTGCATGGGCCAAGTCAAGAGAAACAACCGTGTTATCGGCTTTCCCACCACCGCCGCCGTCGCCGCCGTCACAACCCACCACCACAAATACTCCAAGCTCAGAAAACTATTTTCCAGCAAAGCCCTTTTGCCCCCAATATCGACTTCCTCACAGTCCACCACCAACACGGGCGGCGCCGTCGTGGCCCTCTCCGCCGGAAGAAGTGGGAGCAAGAGTTGCAGAAGTAGCAGAGATCAGGTGTGCCTCAATAACTTAAGAAGATTGAAATTGAATAGTAGCGGTGACGGTAAATGTGGACAGGGTTTCGTTAAATTGGTGAATATTGGTGAACTGGATCCGCCTCTGCCGGTGGTGAAGAAGGTGGCGCCGCCGGGGGTTGACCGAGATGAAGTGAATCTATGGAAGAGAAGATTTAGTGGGGCTGCACTGAAAAGCTTACAGATTGAACCAATTCATTTGCCGAACACCAAATCACAACCACCAACTGTGTGACAATTCATTTAATTAAGTGGAAATAGATTGAGGTATTTAATTTGGACCCAGTCTATATTATCTTGTAATACTAGGAGTGTAAACTATAATTCAGCTGTAGATTTTTTTTTTTTTTTCTCATTTGATTTATTCTTTTACACCACAAAATTGACAGTGATGGTCAATATTTTGTGTTCACTTTAGAATTCAAATTGAGGTTATCCAGTATTTTAATTGAGCACGATTAAAATAATTATTCAATACCACGCGTTCACTTTAGAATTCAAACCGTGTTTAATTTTGTTAAAAGGTTCAAAATACAAAATATAAAATATAAAATACAGTGGGCTGCTCTGCTCTCTCCTAGGCTCACAACTTTTTACATATCAAAAAGTAATAATTTCTTGAAATCAATCAACACAGGTACAAAAATCTCATACATTTCTATTCTAAGAAGCTACAGTGCTGATTATACAATATTATATAGAAGGCCTACAGAGCTACTACCACCAGAATCATAATCTGGTTGTTTAATTTTTTCTATATACATAATACAGAGGGCATCAAATTCATGACAAGGAATAATAGAGAGAACTTTGTATCGACTCTGTGTAATAATAAGACTCAGCCCTGTTCTTTATAAGGAGTCCATATCAATTTGGCAACATCAACATCAAGACCACCTCGGCCAGCTGCTTTAAGATGACGATCTAAGACCTTAGGATCTGCGCATATAACATGCTGCCCCTTTCGATATTGTATCAACTCTAAACTCTGTAGCGTCGACAGAATATCCTCTGCTCTGATTGCTGTCATGTCACTAAGCTCCTGTATTAACCAATTAAACTATCAATATTGGAGCCCTAGTATTTGGTATGTAAATAAGCAGGCAGCATCACATATGAGGATGGAAGTTTTTATTTGTGTCAGAAAAACTAAAATGGTCCTTCAAACTGAGCAACACTATTTTAAGAGTCGAGATAACTGTAGGTCATGAAAGAACATACTCATGTACCAGGAAATGAGATATTTTTTACCACATGCAAAAAAGATCTACTTCAATAGGTATCGGTAAACTTTGAAACTACTTGTTAAACAAACCTTAATAGAGATGTTTCCCTTGTGCTTTTTCAGTATATCTAGAAGAACACGTGTCCAATATCCTCGGTAGCTCAATAGCCCCAGGTCCGAGAGAGGTCTTTCCGGTGTTCCAACTTTACCTTCCTTCTTTGAAAGCTCATATGCTGCATGTTGGTCAGAGTAATTAAGCATTTTGTATAAACATAATTTAGAAGTTATGCATAGTGTATACAGAGAACTGAAGTGGTGTAGGAAAAAGAGACATGGTAAAATGTCATCATTGTGTTGCGTGTATTGTGGTTATGTGTGTTTAATCTTTATTTAAGGCAATGGGATACACAAAACAGGAGGGAGGATGATAAATGAAGAGCTTACAGAAAGCAATCAGGAATTTTCCATAGCCTTTTCTCTGGTAAGGAGGAAGAGTAAGAATGCAAGCTAAATTGTAGGACTCCTCTGAATGCTTCTCCTGCAGATCAATCAAAGATGAGTCAGGGAAGAGAAAAATGTCTAGTAATTTCACAAATGCCATCAACTACTTCTTCCTAATGGCTGAAATTACTCGAAGGTGTTCCAGATGTTCATACACATAATTAGATAAGTACCTACCCAATCTGGTTTTCCTTCACCTTAATGACGTTAAACAAGAGAACAATAGGGCAAGAGATAAAGTTGAATAGGAATAAACTCAGGTGACATGTTAAATACCAAATAGCTCAGATGGGAGCTAATAAAATTCTGTATTGATCAAAAGGCTAATATATGAGAGAGATGGTGCATGACCCAAAACGAAAATGCATGATAATAAGACGGAAAGGATTTTGAATTAAAAAACATGAACTTCACTGAATTGGCAAAGTAAAAGAGAAGACCAGCTCCAAATGATAAAATTACCTTGGAGAAGTAGCCAACCATGTGACATCCTCGATCATCACATTCGCAAAGCACATAGAAAAGGAAAAGATCAACATCATAGTACAGGGTCTTGTGATCAAGAAACAACTTCGCCAGATAGCAAAGATTTTGCCCGTAAACCTTGTTCTTTTTGCCATCAACCTGTTGCCATGCACTTTCAAATTTAGATACTTCTTCCCAACAAAAGCTTGCACTAACAAACCAGACAAAGTCACAAAGAAAAGAGTGAAATGTGAAAATGCAAAAGACAACAGTGCATGTCAATTACTAAGAGTACGCTTAAATTGTTTCTTGTATGCATAGAGAATTTCAGTTGACGGACAGCTGTGGCAATAATCAAGAGCGAGAAAATTACAGCAAATTATTTCTGGCAAATTGCCAACCAGCAAAGTACTTCCTTACTTGCAATGAGAGTAGCAAGTAGAGAAACGAAATACATATAAGCAGCCACTCGAATGGAACTTTTACCTCAAACATTGACAAGGTTCCATTTCGGTATATCTCATCACCAGGAGGATGCTTGAGATCACATTTCCTCTACAAGTAAAAGGTAAAAGAATAAAACATCTAAGTTGAATTTAAAAAAAAAAGATAATAAAGCCCGAAAAAAACTACGAAGGACCAGGCAATAAACTGAGAGAGAAAGACAGAGAGAGAGAGAGAGAGAGCTCACCATATGCCTCTGAAGTTGTTCTTTGCGCTTCATGAAATTGAGGCAAAATTCACAAAAGAACAGCTTGGTACAATCATTGTATTCTGGTGGAAAGGGAGAAAAGTACCAAGTTTCGATCTCGTATCTTCCGAGCTCCATAGTAGCAATATTTTTAACTTTTGTAAATTCTTCATGCTCACGCAAGCTAGCAGCATCAAGCTCCTCGTGGCCCTGCTAATTTCAAATAATACATCTTATCATCCAAAATCAGATCTACGAACCTCTAGAAAAGAACATACCAAAACCAACTAGGAGTACCTCCACATGTGTCTCATCAATCTTACGCTTTTGGTGCCGTGTCATTTTCAAGCTAGTTACCTGAAATGTCCATATGTCATGTGGAGAACAATGAATGAGTATAGATAATTAGGAGATTTGTACATATATGAGAACCCAAATATGTAATAACTATTGATACAGAATTGATCTTCGAAATGTGGAAAAGGTATAATACGTACTAACAGGAATAAATGCCAGGAAACAAAGATACGAACAACATGTTACCTTGTCCTCAACCTTCTCATCCACATCAGTTTCTACAGAGTTCAGATCAAGTTGGTCAACTTTTATCCATTCATCAAGTCTACGGTTAACTGTCCAAAAAAATAACATACATAATCAGATAAACTGAATCAGGTTTCACTGATGGCTTAGTGAACTTCATCTGAAGACCAGCAACAAACACAAAATTCGACGTCCACCAATTCAAAATCTCAGTACATAAAAATGTGAGCAATAATGATGAACGGATAGGTCTAACAAACAACTCAAATCAAACAGGGTTCATTATCAAGGAATCGAAGCTTTAAACAGAAATTAGAAATACTCTTTTCAAAATTGAATGAAATCTTATCAAGCCAAAGTACACAAATCCCGTAAATACTTAAATAACTCTCTTAATTAGTCAATTTTCCCCATTTTTGGATCGAGTATGGGAAAGCCAATTATCCTAACCCTAACCCTAATATTTATAATTAACAAAAAAAAACGGAATCAAACACTACTCTCACATTCGGTATAGTGCACGTAGTACTCATAATCGTTGGATTCATCAGCAGGAAGCTTTCGGCGCTCGATAACCTTGACGGGATGGTATTTTCCGTCCCGCCACCGGCAATTGACACGGGTCCCGACCTCCAAGGGGATACTTGTCATTTTTCTCTTGCGATAACCGTCGCTGTCTGGCTGTACGCCGTTTGAGTGTGACATCGAAGGAAAGGTGACTCCTCCGGCAGCAGCCGCCGCATGGTCGTTCGCGGTGGCGGCGATAGAACCGTTGTCAATCGAAACCATTTTTCGGCTTTTTCGGCACCAAAACTTTTTTGGGGGGTATTTGTGAAATAATTTAGTGATATATTTCCTACGTGACCTCTTATTTGCAAAATGATCCCTTAAGTTTCTACATATCGAGTATTCGCCCCACAAGAATTACTCAACTATTGTGTTTGACTAAATTGGATCCTTACTTTTAATCATGCAATTTAGTATATTTTTTGCCATTTACGAAGTTACTTTTTTAATAATAATAAAATAAATGATAGTAGTGATTAAGAGTTAATTGAAATAGGGTATTTTGAGTATTTTTAAGGAGTAAAAAATTGGGGCAATTCGAGTAATTTGAAGAGTAGATGGAGCTAAGTAATATATTTGAGAGTATAAAGGGTTAGTAGTGAAATTATTGATTAATTTATATATATATATATATATATATATTATTCTTTTATATGCAAACGCACACTACAAAAACCCTCGTCTAAAACCCCTCCGCCTCTCTCTGTATCCTGAGCACGCATACAGTAACACCACGCACCAGCTGACGGAATCGTTAAGAAACTAAGAAATCTCAGGTAATAAAATTGTTAAATTCTTTTGAAATTTTCGAATTTGAATTTAATTGTCCCGTTAAAATCTTTCGCAATCTTCATCTAAAACTGCGTAATTTGGGGGTGGATGAATGGGCTGGGAGGATTGTTTTTATTAGATAAATACGGAAATGGTTTCGTCTATGTAGGTTTTGTGACAGTGTTGAGTAGATAATAATATTGTTATCTTTTCGCGTCTGTGCTTCTTTTTTTTTTTGGTAACATATTGCAATTACAGAGGGAAAATGTTGTCTGAGGAGGAAATCTCGCGGCTTTATAGAGTGAGGAAGACAGTGATGCAAATGCTGAGCGATAGGGGTTACTTGGTGGATGATTCTGAGATTGAAATGACGAGGTCTCAATTCGTTCAGAAGTATGGTGAGGGTATGACCAGAGAGGGCCTTGTTATCCTCAAACCCTCGCGTACCAATCCCTCCGACCAGGTCACCCCCTTTTCGTGTGTGTGTGTGTGTGTGTGTATAGATAATTGTATGCGTGCATGTGTATGGTTTTGTGGATTCGTTCTAGGTTAAACCATGAGAGGTTTTTGGGTGTAGTGTTTAATGTATTTTGTACATTTTTATTTGTAGCTGCAGAATGTGATCCACGGCGAATAGATTTTTGGAAAAAAAAAGAGCATTGTGAAACCTAGAATAAAAATGATGAACATAAAAAAAGTATGAAAATATTTTCACACGAGCCACTAAAGAATCAGGAAGTTTATGTTCTTTATCCACTTCGGATGGATGTCTAGTTGTGCTCTTCGTTTGGGTGATATGGCCCGGGTTCAAACGAAAGCAGCTATGTTATGGGATTATGCCATTAAGATATAGTATATGTATTGTGATTCGTTTACATTTTCCATCTCTATTTATGTGTTGTTGTCCTCTTAATATTCGTCAAATCTTGCATCCAGTGTATTTTTATGTAGCTTCTTTGGTTCCTCAAAACTGAATCATGGTTATTGGTGGGATATCAACTTCTCTTTACTGTTGTCAGTTAACATCCTTTTGTTTTGGTGCTTATTTCCAGATATTTGTGTTCTTTCCTGATGACCCAAAGGTTGGCGTAAAGCCAATTACCATTAGTACAAAACGAATGGCAGACGAGGGTGTTCGTCGGGCGATCCTAGTTGTACAGCAGGGATTAACTCCTTTTGCTAAGAACTGTATAAGTGAAATATCTTCAAAATTTCATGTGGAATATTTTCTGGTAAATTTTCCTGTCTCTCATTCTGTTGTCATTTACAACATGTGTCTTACATTTTATATTCAAAATATAAGCGTACATTCTCGTTTTTTCGACAAATGCGTCTAATATTTTCCTCAGGGTAATTTTTAGAAAAAAAAAAAAGAAAAGTTTTCTTGCAGGTATATATACCACTTATACCACATTTCTGAATCATTCATATGTTGTTGAAATTTGAAAACATGTTTCTTTTAGATCTGCTATGTTTAGTTTTTATTACATATAAAAGAAAGAGTAACGTTTATTGGGATTTATAGTACATGTCACTATGTCAGTAATACTATTGTCTACTTATTGCAATAAAACAGGAGGCTGAACTGTTAACCAACATAAAAGAGCATATTCTTGTTCCCCAACATCAGTTGCTTACACCTGAGGAAAAAAAGACTCTGCTGCAAACGTACACTGTAAAAGACACTCAGGTTAGTTTCTGATTAAGTGTAGCAGTTCTATATACATCTGAAGCGATTTGTTATATCATTTTATATGATTTATTATCTATTATATTTCACAACTTATAAACCGCTCGTTGTATTGAGAAGCTGATTGTTATATTTTTGTTGGACCAGCTGCCTCGCATATTGATGAACGACCCGATTGCGAGATACTATGGGCTGAGGCGTGGACAAGTTGTAAGAATCATAAGGCCAAGTGAGACTGCTGGACAGTACATCACTTACAGATTTGTGGTTTGAATATTTAGAGATTTCTTCTTGTGATTTGATGATAGTGATAATATTATTGCAGTAGTATTCTTAATGATTATAGTAGATGATTGGCATCATGGATAAAAAAAAAAAAAAAAAAAAACTCCCTTATTATTTGTTGAGTAAGTGCTTTTATCACCTAAGCTTAAAGTATCCACTTAAAGTTGAGCCATTTCATATAGTTCTTGAAGGAATTAGTTTTCTTGATGATTATATTCAATCTCAATTGGTTGTCTTCCTCATAATGCATCAAGTGTACGTGTAGCGTTAGTTTGGTGTGTAACGACTACTTCAGATTGTGATTGCATTCGGAAACGAACATGGGAAATTGTCATTTTCAAGGATTAGTCTGATAAACTTTTAATTTATGGGGTTAACAAAAAATAAATAAAAAATGGAGGTACTTAAAGAATATTTTACCAATGAAATAAGCACAGATTAGGGTTGGTGGTAGGTTTATATAGGGCATAATTAAATAATTAATAGACGTTTCCAATTACATTACAGTACTTGAACTAGTGAAGTATGTACTATTACTAATAATGCAATACTGATGAGTTTGATTAACAGTAATCTACGTGGGAAAAGGATCAAACTGAGTTGGAATTCCATCATATTGTCTAAGTGATAATAAAAGTGGCCGTATATATATATCAGGCTATTTTGTGAACCAACAGTCGTGCAAATAAGTGCCTGTATTTTTTATTTTATTTTTTGAATAATTATGAATGTGCATGAAAGTCTATTTCATTAATTATATCATAATTCACAATGAATATATTATCTACGATTACGGT